>VYZS01034581.1:3883-30537 GCA_013400695.1 Neodrepanis coruscans
TAGCATATGGCTAAAGATATGCGTACTTGTTGAACAGCTTGTCTCTTTGACTTGAAATTATATGGATTGATTGTAAAATGTACAGAAAAGAAACCAAAAAAGTCAAAATTATGCACTAACTTTTGTATAAGGAAAGATTTAGTAGTCTAAGACCTATAAGGAAAAGACAGAGCTAAAAAGAGAATATGATAGAAGAAATATAAAATCAATAGCTTGGAGACATTTAATGCAGAATTGTTGCTTTCTATTTTTCTCAAAGAAAAAAAAAAGCTAGGAAAAATACTTTCATAAATTAAAAGAAGCAATCGCTATTGGAAACTGTTAAGTGCAAAGACAATTTTTTTTTCCTCAGGAGGTCCTCTAGCTCTAAATCACTGCAAAAGCATTGCTACAGCTTTGCCTTGTTCTTAATTTCTTCCTTTCCTTTTGGCCACTCTCCAAGGCAGGATTTGAGGACATTTACACTGACCTAATAGGGCTTTTCTGAGTCTAATACCTCAGTATTGCTTAAGGAGGAAGGAATAATTTGTCTTAAATGGTTATCATGGATTTCTCTTGAAATGATATCTAGGACATTCTTAAAACCTAGTCAGATACTTTTGCACTATTTCTCTGAATATTATCAAATATATAATTTTAGGAGGCTTTATTTTTCTGCAGAATGTCAATAGCTCCTGTTAAATTCAGTCTTACCGGAGAAAGCTTGTTGTGAATTATATTGGTATTCTCTTTCATTTCATGGTATCACATGCTTGGAGCTGTTTGGGTTTCCTGCCAGTTTAACAACATGGTTTTCAGTGATTTTCTTTTTCATTCTTTGTTTTGCAGCCTTACTTAACTGTGAGACTAATGGATATATTCAACATTGGAATAAATTATAATTTATGATCGTAGCTGGCAAGAGAACAATGTGCTTGCATGAGGTGAATACATTTAAAATCAGAGATTAGCTGCTTTGCTGAAGTTCAATAGACATGGAGCTCCAGATGCAGCCTGAAGAGATGCTCAGCTTAAGTGATAGTGGGCCCAGGAAATTTATGTAACTGGGAATTTCTGTAAGAAAGTACCAGCACTCAGGCATCAGGACAGGCACTTTTCAATGTATTTCTGCTTCTAACAATAAAGCTATAAAAAATGGATAGTTATTTTTTCTTTGTGTGTGGAGGTAATTCAAAATATTCACTTTTAATGGCAAGTTTACCAATGACTTAGATAGAACTTTGAGTATGGATAGTAATGAAATTCATAACACAAATAAAGCATGAGTCAGTCACTGCAGGCTGCTGAAACTGTAAGTGGAGATTGAGTTAATACAATAAATGGATCCCAAGACATGGTACATTTTACCCTAAGACACCCGTACTTGATTGAGTACTATCCACACCCTTTTCCTGTAAAAGAATACTTGAATGACTGAATACCTCTAGTGTGTACTCCCACATAATAATCACCTTTATTTAAGGTTAATTAAGGTGTTAAGACAAACCTTGTACGCATCTTCAAAAAGGGTAGAAAGGACGATCCTGGGACCTACTGACCTTTCAGCCTCATCTCTGTGACAGGGAAGATCAAGGAACAGATCCTCCTACAAGTTGTGCTAAGGTACATGGAGGACAGGGAGGTGATTCAAGACAGCCAGCACAACTTCATCAAGGACAAGTCCTGCCTGTCCAACCCAGTGGCCATCTAGAGTGGAGTGATTATATCAGTTGCCAAGAGAAGGGTTACAGATATCACTTATCTGGGCTTCTGTAAAGCTTTTGACACTATTCCCCACAACATCCTTCTCTACAAAATGGAGAAAGATGTTTTGATAGGTGTACTGCAAGATGGATAAGAAGTGGTGGGATGGTTGCATCCATGGGATAGTGTTCAACAGCTCAGAATCTCAACAGACATCTGTACCAAGTGATGTCCCTTAGGGGTCTGTGTTAGGTCCAGTGTTATTTATTATCTTCATTAAAGATATTGATGAAGGGATCGAGTACAACCTTAGAAAACTAGAAGATCACACCAAGCTGACTGGTGTGATTGACACACATGAAGGACAGGATGCCATTCAGAGGGACCTGGACAAGCTCCAGAAGTGGGTCCATGGGAATATCCTGAGACTTAACTGGCACAAGTGCAAGGTGTTTCACCTGGGTAAGGGCAACCCCCAGTATCAATACAGGCTGGGAGATGAACAGATTGAAAGCAGCCCTTCTGAGAGGGACTTGAGGGTGCTGGTGGATGAGAAGCTGAACATGAACCAGCATTGTGCACTCACAGCGCAGAAAACCAAACATCTCCTGGACTGCAACAAAAGCAGTGTGGGCAGCAGGTCATGGGAGGTGATTCTGCCCCTCTGCTCTGGCAGAGACCCCACCTGGAGTGCTGCATCCTGTCCTTACAGTACAGGAAGGACGTCAACCTGTTGGAGCAAGTCCACAGAAGGACCACCACAATGGTTAGAGGGAGGGACCACCTATCCTGTGAGGAAAGGCTGAGAGAATTGGGATTGCTGAGCCTGGAGAAGAGAAGGCTTTGGAGTGACCTAACTGTGGTCTTCCAGTACCTGAAGACAGCCTGCAAGAAAGATGGAAAGAGACNTCCTTACAGTACAGGAAGGACGTCAACCTGTTGGAGCAAGTCCACAGAAGGACCACCACAATGGTTAGAGGGAGGGACCACCTCTCCTGTGAGGAAAGGCTGAGAGAATTGGGATTGCTGAGCCTGGAGAAGAGAAGGCTTTGGAGTGACCTAACTGTGGTCTTCCAGTACCTGAAGACAGCCTGCAAGAAAGATGGAAAGAGACTATTTACAAGGACATGTAGTGATAGGACAAGGGGAAATGCCTTCAAAATGAAAGAGTGTAGGTTTAGATTAATAGTAGGAAAAAATTCTTTACTGTGATAATGGTAGGACACTAGAAGAGGTTGCCCCATCCCTGGAAGTGTTCAAGGTCAAGTTGGATGAGTCTCTGAGCAACCTGGTCTAGTAAAGGTAACTGCCCAGAGCAGGAAGGAATAGGAACTAAATGATCTTTAAGGTCCCTTCTAACCCAAGTCATTCCATGATTCTAAATCCTGTCTCAGGTTTCCAAGTTTGCTCATTGCAATTACTGTATCATTTACTTGCTGTATTGGGTTTTCTGTGGCCAGGTTTTGGTAGCAGCAGGGGGGCTATAGGGGAGGCTTCTTTGAGAAGCTGCTGGAAGCTTCCTTCATGTCTGTCAGCCAATGCCAGCTTGCTCCAGGCTGGACCTGCTGCTGGCTAAGGCCAGGCCCATTGGAGGGGACAGTAACACCTCTGTGATACAAAGGAAGGAAAAAAAGTTGAGATTAGATGAAGATGGGTGCCGGAAAAGATCAGAGTGAGAATATGTGAACAGTACAGAGCAGAAGGAGCAGGAAGGAGGAGCTCCAGGTGCCAGAGCTGAGGTTTCCCTCCAGCCCATGGTGAAGACCATGGTGGATCCACCTGCAGCCTGTGGAGGAGCCCATGCTGAAGCAGGTGGATGCTGGAAGGAGGCTGTGACCCATGGGAGGCTCATGTTGGAGCAGAGTCCTGCAGGGACCTGCTTACCCTGGGGAGAGGAGCCCACACTGGAGCAGGATTTTCCTGGTAGGACTTGTGGCCTGTGGGGGACCCATGTTGGATCAGCCTGTGCCTGAAAGACTGCGCTCTGTGGAGAAGTGATCCATGTGGTAGCAGTGTGTGAAGAACTGTTGCCCATGGGATGGCCTCCTGCCAGAGAAGTTCATGAAGGACTCTCTCATGTGGGAGGGATCCCAAAGGATGCAGGGGAAGGACTCCTCTCTCTGAGCAGTGGCAGAAAACAGCTGACCACAACCCCCATTCCCCTTCTGCCTGCACCACTGGGGGGAAGGAGGTAGAGCTTGGAAAGAGCTTCTCATTTTTAACTTATGATCCTGTCAGTAATAAATTCAATTAATATCCCCACATGGAGTCTGTTTTACCCCTGACAATGATCAGTGAGGAATCTTTTATGGTCCCTATCTCATCTTAAGAAACCCTCTGTTATATTTTCTCTCCTCTGCCTGTATGCAGGGGGGTGTGGGTGATTTGCTTTAGTGGATCCTTGCCATCCAATGCAAAGCACAGTGCTGTGAGGGCTGCTATGGGGAAATGGGCTCCATCTCAGACAGATCCAATACACTTACATAAGGATATTATTATTGAAGTCAGATGTGCCATTTACATTGTCAAACCCACCAGGTTTTAAAGATGCTTAAAGTCCTGTGACACCTTCAAGAGCACGATTGTATAATTTATTTCTATTTCTTAGAAATAATCCTGAGGTACTTCTATGTTTTAGACCACACTAAAATTGATTTAAATTTCTGTTTTACTTTCATTTCATTAAAAAATATTAGTACAACTAGTAATTCTTTATCACTTTCACAGGGATATACTTGACTTACATTGGTGACTGTGAAGGAAAGGATCTGAGAATGTCAGGGTCTCACATATTTAGATACTAAAATAATCTGCAAATTCTTTAACTACATTGCACCTTTTCTGTTTGTATTTAGCTTATGGAAATAGACATACTTCAAAACATTTTCGTTATAAAAATATCTTACTTATAGATAGTTAAAAATACTGAATCCTGTGACTTCAGATTTGTTCAGAATTGGCAGATAGTCTCTGAAAGAGTCTGTAAAGAAAATGCACCCTGTAAACCTAACTAGGCACAACTGAATAGTTCATTTTGTAAGCTCCCATGCTTTCTGCCTCTTTATGGTAATGTTAGAGATTTACAATGGGAAAATTAATCATTTTCAAATTGTTGTTTTGAGTTCATTTTCACCATGTCACTGTCAGAAATAAGCAGTCTAGAGATAGAAGGATTGAAATATGATTCTCCCATGAATGGTTGGAGAACGACTGCTCTCTAAAATGTACAAGTGTGGTTAGATTTCAGTCAGGATCTCAGAAGAAATTATACAGCATTTCTGTACTATTTTTTTTTCTTTTTGAGTTTCATAACCATTTTACCAATTCAAGACAAAATAGATGTAGATTGGAGTTGGGAGGGGTTTTTTTGTAAATAATTCATTTTGTATCAAGTTTGGGGTTTTTTTTCCATGCTGCCTGAAATGTCACAGATGTATGTTTATTATCTTACATTCAAGTACTCTCTTATCACTCTCTTTGTAAAAGTTAAGGGACACAGAATCATCACAAGCTCACATGCCATTGTCTCCCCAGCACAATCTCCAGCTCCAGTAATCTGACAATTCTTTTGATTGACTTTTTAGTATGATTCAGTGGAATTGCAATACTAAAAGATTTATCTGTTCATTTAATGAAATATCCAATTATGATGAGTCCATGTCTATAATCTATTTTCTAATGTTTTGTCCATTATAAATACTTTATTTTAGAACAATATGAATTTCACTGTTTTTTTGGATATTTATTAGAATGAATGGAGAAAAAAGGGGATAACATTCAATAGTAAATCCATTCAACACATCCCCTAAAACTGAAGTTAGATGTAATAAAGGGGTTTAAAAGACAAATCAGGAAGTAGATGAGAACAAGCCTTTGTAACATGAATTAGAATTAAGGCCTTTGCATATCTTCAGTAGCTGTAACAGGTGTCCTTCAGCCATCTGAGTATTAACATGAGAAGGGAGAATTCAGCAAACATTCAAGAGAGGATGCTCCCAATTGTTCCTTGTGTTTTGTTCAAAGTAATTTTAAACTTACGGAAAAATTTTATTTCCTCCAGCACTGACATCACAAGTGGGTATGCCATGCAAAATATATTTTTAAGTAAATATCTTACTTAGTAACCTTCTTTTAGTCCTGATAAATTATGAAAATTGCTTTTACTGGCCATTAGACAGACTTCAGGTCAACCTTAATTTCTGTTCAACTCAGTGATTAAATTTTGCTGAATTTCACCATTGTGTCAACGAAACATACAATGAACTATCAAAATATCTCCTATATGTGACTTTACACAAACACTTCCAGCACTGCCATATTTCTACAGCAGGACACTCAAACATTTACAAAGAAAATTGTTTTGCATTTAAGTGCAGACTGCATTAGATTGCAGATAGTGACATCCACTCTATCCACTGGTGTCATTAATAATTTCATCATTTTCTTAAACCACTTCCCATGGTTTCTGGTACAATTTTAAAATGTAGAACCATTGAAAATTTTATCTCCCTAAGGTACTGTGATGCTTGTATGAAATTTGAACATTCAGGGTGCTGACTTTTTAACATGCGTGATAATCTCAGAGAGAAGAGGAAGAAATTTTGCCTCTCATTAGACCACCTGGTATAGTTAAGAGAAGAACCAAGTACTGTCTGCTGAGGAGGTTTCTGTTGATGTACTTCAATCCCTACCTATTTGATGAAATGAAACTTATACAATACCATAATAGCATCCAATTATGCTATGCTAGAATTATGCAAAATGAAGGGCCTATGACTTGTGAAGTACAAAAAGGGTAGGGGGGAAACATCTTTACTGAGTCCACCTTGAAAGATAACATTTCTCACACCACAGTTAAATGGACTGCAAATATGCACAGGTGTGTAGCACATGAATAGGGTTGACTGAGTCAGTGAAGGGTGTGATGGCAGTAATCATGTTACTGTTAGCCTAAGCGAAGGAATGTCAACAGTATACAAGATATTGTAGAGGCTGCAAGTTAATAAAAGGCTACAAAGTGGCCTTCTAGAAGAAAAGCTGACTTAACTTTTTTTTTTTTTTTCCCCTCCCGTGTTGCAGTATGGTTATTCATTTGCATATTGCCTGTATCAATGAACTACTAAATTATTTTTATCTATTTACATTGGAAACAATAACACTAGTGTCAAAGAGAGGGACTACTTCTCAGAGATTTTTTTCTTGAGAATATTTTTCTAAATGAGTTATTTTCATCTTAACGAGAAATATGTATTGAAATGAATGAATAGTCTTTCAAAAATTAGCAGTGTGACCTAGCCCAAAACAAGGATTAGCCGAATTAAAATCCAGTGTAATGATAGGTAATTATACACATGAAATAGTGCCAAATGGAATGGTTCTCATGTTGAAAGTAGCTTTTCATTTTAAATATGACTTTAAACTTTGTAGAGATCTCAACTTCTGTTCTGCCTGAAACTGGAGATGGGATACAATTAATGAATGGAGAACTTCCCCGATACATTTAAAATTATTGCAAAGCAGAGTTTCAGATGTTTGATTTCAGAGTACAATGAATGATAATTATTAAATAACTTATTGCCATTTTTAACAATAATTTTCAAAAAATTATTCAGTATTTCACTGAAATAAAAATATTTGGATGCAAAGAAAGGATTTTGGATCCAGTTTTTAATCTGATATAGAAAACTGCATCCAAACTTAGTAAGTTTGCATTTTAAAATTATTTGTTTTTATCAGTAAGTTATTTTTCTTAAAATCATTTTATTCATCTCTTGGTGAGATATGAGACAAAGTCCATCCAAGTAAATGCAAACACTGGCTTATTGTTAAAGTCCTTGCATTGTTCTTCCCCCATTTTGATCTGCTTCTCTTGCAAAATATGAGAACTGATTATATGATTAGAGTGCCTGAAAAACTGCATTTCTTCTCCAGTTATTCTCATTTTGCTTGCAGAATCGGAGATGTTTCCTTTATTCTCTTTGTGTATCAAGACTTTGCCTGCAAAACCCAAACAACAGCTACTCTCTCACCCTCTCATCTCTGTCTTTTTCTGCCTAACTGGGGTACAAGCACTTTTTGGAGTTTTTGAGAAAAGGAACAGGGGCTGGTCACAGGGTGCACAGATGAGTAGAATAGTCCATAGAAAGACGAAAATAAAGTTATAAGGGATCGTCCACATGCCACTGATTTAAGATTGTTGAGCATTTAACAGCTGTAGTTATGGTTTTGACAGACTGAGCTGAATTATAAGCATATATGAGAAGAAAGGATGCTCTCTTCTTCTGCCACCCTCCAAAAAAAGCAACCTCTGGACCAAAGTTTAAGGAAAAGCTTTTTTTTCCCCTTATAAACTAACAATAAAAGCTATAATATATTAGAATTACAACCTTGGTTTATTTTGTATATTTATTTAATTGAATAGGGACAATGTTAAGTCAACTTAACCTTTGCAGCGCAAACATTAACCAGTAAGAGCTCATTAAGCCGTCTTTCCACTGTTGAATTCAGCTTGAAGAATTTTTTTTACTATTATCAAAAAAATTTTCAAAAAGCTCGATTCAAAAAAATAGTAACAAAAACAAACAAACCAAAAAATCCTTTGTGTTGTCCTAAGACTTCACTCAATTGCCAACATTTTTACCAATCAGAGATTAAGATTTTCCCACTCTCTTGGGGGCATTGACTGACGATATACAGAGCAGCTCATAACTGAAGCTTAAATTTTAACTCTTGGTAGGGGCCTCAAGACACTATTATAATATAAGTAATAAATTATATAGTAATTAGTAATGTTGCTGGGGCTTTTTCTATTTTAGTTTCCTTCTAAAACTTTTCCTTTAGTTTCCTTTCCTTCTCTTTTTCAGTATTTGGTGAAAATCTGTTTAGTAATCTTTAATTTTTGATAAATTGCTCTACTTCTCTGTGTCCAGATCCTGTTAGCTCTGTTTATGTCTAGCCTGCTCAAACTTTTCTCTTCTATGAAAAGACATTCTTTTGTTCTGGATAGTTCAAAATGCTTTGTCTTTTGGATGGAAATCTCTGGTGGGCTGCTTGTATCTTGAGGGGAAAAGCTTTTTGTCCTAGCACTTGCTAAGAAATTAGTTTAAAGTGAGCATTCAAGTAATCCACTCCTTTTTTTGTTTCCTCTTGCTTCTTCCTTCTCAAAGAATAACTAATTTAGTTAACAAATAATCTAAATGTGCTTCCTTCTTTGATTTACCCCTACTACCTGACAACAACTTCTATTCAACATTAAACAATCTTCATTCACTCAATTTCTAAACTGTCCTGCACTTATGCTTTCAGATTGGCTGCTGATGAAATAGGAGGTCACTTCCTCTGATGGGATCCCACCATCCCTGTTTGTGTATTCCTTCTCACCTCGGAAAGCTACATTTTTGCTACTGCTATAGCCCACATGGTGTGAATAAACCTGCAGTACACATCTGATGAGATTATTAGTGTTGCACTTTGAGGTCAAAGCTTAAATTGCATGAGATGTGCAATGTGGTGCAGAGCACCGTCAAGAAGTGTCTCAATTTGGGTTGATTTTACTACACTGTTACTTAGAATTTGAAGCATTTCCTTGGTGCCTGCAAGAGCAGGTTTAGAGTGGGTGAACCTAGAGAACAACAAAGAGACGCTCAACACCTCAAAACAGCTGGCAATAAAAGCAATGTAAACCCTTTAGAAAGCAACTTGACTCTTGCCCAGATAAGATTAGGAAGGGTGCTATGATTCCACTTTTTAACACAGAGTAAATATAACTTAATAAATAGAATCAGATTTCATAAGACACAATAATTTCAGTCTTGGATTTATCTTAATGTGCTGTGTTCAGAAACAAAGCTGGTACAGTTCTGAGAGAAATGTTTCTCCAATTAAGAATCTAAAAGCTGGGTTAAACTGGTTCAGTTATGAGTAAAGCATCTTATAAATTTCTTTCAGAACAAAAGTTTAAAGTAAACTGTTTTCTGGGTAGAGCATCCTGCTCGACCATGCTTGAAGTAAGTAATAAATAAACAAAATCTTGACTACAAAAAGCTGAAAGTAAGGGTTAATACAGAACAGATAGATAGATGGCGCCTTTGTATCTATACTCCACCTTCATAGATTGCAACTAACTGACAAATGTGTTGGAGTTTGAGTCTTTTTCTTGTCTTTTTTTTTTTCTCTCTTTTGCTTTTGCTTTTTTTTTTTTTTTAAGAGAGAAGAAAAGATTTGAGTTGGCTTTGATCCCGTTGCCACAAGGTGGCTGAAGCCCAGCCATCTGTCACAGCTGCTGATCACCATTGCTGCCACTCTAATTGACAATGAACCCAGCACCCCGCAATAATTGGGGCTGCGCTGTGACTCAGGCAGGTAATGCACCCTTTTAGCATCCAGCAGTCCCCATCTGTGCACCAACCCTGCCTCCCTCCCTGGGCGTGGGATCACAGTGGCCCTTCTGCTGGTTTCCCAGTTGGGTGTTCAGAAGGCCTAAGGGAAACCACACTCTCATTGAAATTGAAAACCTCCCCTAACTCGATGGAAGAGTTTAATACTGCTGCCAAGGCATAGACACATCTGCCATTCAGACTGTGATTTTATATTAAAATAAAAGGAAAAAACCTTCCAATATTGAGCAGTCTGTGGGCTGCCCCAGTCAGGGTTTCTTCATTAAATTACCTCTCAACAAAATATTTTAAATTTGCTGATCAGAGGTATTTCTCCATCAGAAGCAGTACAGACACCAAAAACGTTGGCACAAAAGGCACATAATTCAGTCACTGGGAAGATATCTTTGCAGCAGACTTTCCTCAAATGTTAAGCCGTTTGGGGGAAGCAAAATCAAACCTTCACCATTGTTTTGTCTGCAAGGTGTTGGAAATCTCAGCACTTCCCTTATGTCATAAACATAAACTTGGTCCCAGAATATTCCATCCAGGCATTTCTCTGTCCCCTGTAGGGACTAGTCTGCTCACTATGAATGGCTGATTTACAAGTTTCTGTTATTTGACTATGTTTTGGGAACTGCTGCCTCCTTAAGTGGAAGCAACTCAGGTTTCCACAGCAGGTGTATGTATGATATAAAGTTCTACTCTTACATTTAAAATTTACAGCCCTTTGGGCCTCATCCAGAACATAATGAAGTAGATAAAAATAAGTCATTTTACTCCAGAGAGATTCAGTTTAAGATCAACAGGTAGTTTAGGGCTTAAGGCAATATTTTGGACTAAATCTCTTTTCTTTCTGCAATTCCGTCACAATCCTGTATGAATTAATATGCACACAAGGTTGTTAAGACTAGACTCAGTGGTTCTGATTAACCTAGAAGGATTGATGACATTGTTTGCTTGAGAGAAAGTTACTTTTGTTTTAAAAAGTACTATTTCAAGTTAAAGTGATTTCTAGTTCCAGGTAAGTGCTTCCAGACCAGACCTGGCCAACTGACCAGTCAGCCTGGCAGCCTGTTTCTAACAGGAACATTCTCCTGTGCTGAAGGGAAGTTCCTGTTGTCTACATGGTTTCAGGTCTTTTCAAATCTTGGTTTAGCTTGATTTGGATGCTATAAAGTCCTTTATTTATCTTTTTTCATCATTATTAATTAAAATGTAACATTTTTAGTTTTATTATCTTACTTTTCTCCCTTCTTCCCCAGAACAGAAGCTCAAGAGTCTTTCATTTTCTTTTGCATAATTAAGCTCCGTAGAGAATTTAACCCATGTAATTTTTAATGTTACTGGTAGGTTTATCATTGGAAAAAATCTGAGCTGGTACAAAACTGATTTACCAACTCTTGTCTTCAGAAGAGGGATATTTTCCCTTCAATTTTTGACAGAGTGGTGTGAAGTGATGTTGCACTGACACTAAGTAAATTACTGCAACTGCAGCTTGCAGCAAAGAAATACAGTGTAGTGGTTTTCAATGTTTTCATTCCCTCAACCACATATCAGCAAAACTTCACCTGAAAAATTAATGAAAGTGTGATCTGAATGGTGGTAATTCTTGAAAGGAGAAACACATTTCACATGAGTTGTTAAGTAGCTGGAAATGTAGTTACTGTACACTTGTCCCTTACATGCAAGAAAAACATTTAAACTTGGTGTACAAATAAAGAAATTACTGCAACTGCAGCTTGCAGCAAAGAAATACAGTGTAGTGGTTTTCAATGTTTTCATTCCCTCAACCACATATCAGCAAAACTTCACCTGAAAAATTAATGAAAGTGTGATCTGAATGGTGGTAATTCTTGAAAGGAGAAACACATTTCACATGAGTTGTTAAGTAGCTGGAAATGTAGTTACTGTACACTTGTCCCTTACATGCAAGAAAAACATTTAAACTTGGTGTACAAATAAAGACAGGAAATATTCCTAATAAAGTATGAAATTAGTCAAAATTCACATGACTAGAAAATGATATCAATGTATGAATTTTTCCTACCTAAGTATCATGGACAGAAACTGAACACATATACATCCACACACATGCACAAGAAAAGCCAGAGTGTTGGTTTTGATCCTGACATGAAGAGCTTCAAACCTTTTGTTAGGTCTTTGACTAGTCAGTTTTCTGACCTGCAGATATCAATGGACTTATACATCATGGACATTTCTCAAAGAATTAGTTGTAAAGCAGTAGATTCTGCAAATATAAGCAAATGTATTGCACTTTACGAAATAATCTGGCAGGAGAATTACAACTCTAAAACTTCTGGGTTTAGTATTTTGGTCAGCTTCATTTTAATCTGGTTTATAGCTGGGTTTCAAAAGCACTGAACCTAACTGATTTGTGAAAAATGTGGCTTACCCCTTCTCAGAAGAAAGAAAGAATGAATGAACAAATGCAATGTGCAAACACCTGCAGCGGCTTGCAAGGTCATCTAAAGCTCTAAATGCTTGTGGGAATGAGGTTGAGATACAATTCTTAATTTTATTTGAGTGTGCCTAAAACCAGATAATTTTACATAAGTATGTTTAAAACCAGGACAATTGAACAGGGAAGAGCTTAAGTATCCTGCCTCACTTTGTAGCCTGGGGGCAGCCTCACATTCCAGACAGGCTGCAAGCCACAGAGTCTATGTGGGCGTGTGTGTTCTTCTCAGCTGCATGTATGGGACACACAAATAGACATATTTCCTTAAACTTACAGGCCAGACTTTAGATTTATGTGGCACGGACTTTAATTGCTCAGCATTTCCCAGAGTTTAGAGCTGTGTTTTCTAGTGCACCTCCTAAGGATTACTGGCAAATAGAATCCCAACACTGCAGCCAGTTATTCAAAGTGAAATGCTTGGCCATGGTCCAGCATCTAAAAAGAGAGAGACTGATGCAGAACTCATCTCAGATTCCAAAGGTGTTACTCCAGATTTATATGAGTGTAACTGAAAGCAGAAGGAAGTTCATTGTCTATTATGTCAAAGAAAAGATCTTTCAGACAATGGGCTATAGATTCCAGGCAAAATGCACTCATATGTTTTGCATCCAATTCACTGGAATTCTTTCCTTGGAAAACCTGATAATTTTAAATGCAATGCTCACATATTATGAGGGAAGCTTGGAATATCTAAAGAAGAATCTGTGGGAAAGCTTTATATCAATTTTTACACAAAAACTCTGTCCAGAGACTGAAATAAACAATCCACAGACACATCCAAGACTTTATTTCTAGACCAACTTTAACTGTCAAATAAAGCAGTCTCACTGCTCTCTTTACATATATATATATATATATTCTATGTGCAAAATGAAACATATCTCTTCCAGCTGGTGTGACAACTCCATGCATCTTAACAAGTTGTCCTATAACAAAGGATGAACATCTCTGTATTCATAGAAAGAAACTTTATGTTTTGGTTTGAGATATATGACATTTTATAGCTGACAATATGCATTCTCTGAGGGTGAAGTACAGCTTCTGCAAAGTCTTTATGTCTTGATATCTTTTATCTTGATATCTTGTATCTTTTGAATATCAGGTTTTTCAAGGTATACTGCTGGGGGTTTATGCTCCTTTCAATATTTCTTTGATTGTAACATTCTTTACAGTTTAGGAATTTAAGTTTTGGATTTCTGAGAAAAGAAAAGGTGTGGGGGTGTGTGCACCCTGATACACTTGAGTTACTTTATCTTTCTATCCTGGTTTAACACTACAGAAGCAATTTTTCAGCTCACACAATCTACAGAATAACATCTTTCACAATGAAAACGGAAGCTTCATTAGCATATTTTTACTTCATCTAGGTCATTATTAAAGATAAACAATATCACTGAATCTAACACAGAGTTGCCTTATCATCATAACAAATACATCCCTGTTGATTACTGAGCATTGTTACTTTTCTTTTTTTTTGCATCTTCCCAAGCTACACAGCTTGTTCACGTGCCAATTACACAGATTTCTTTAGAACAGTGAAAAGAAAGAAAATAGAACCAAGGGACCAGACTGAGAGCTATGCACAGACAGTCCTTCAGCAATGCTTGCCAGGAGCTTGTACATATTCTGGACAATGGCTGAAGAGAATGGTTAGGAGCAAGAACTGTATTAGATGAGACAGTCTCCAGAGGCAATATCTTACAGGAACTATTCTTGAAAGTCACTAAAGTGAAATTTCTGAGAGTTACTCAAGTATTTAGCAATGCAAATCTTATTAAAGCCTGTAGAACCTTTACTCTTGATAAACAGTAAACACTTGTAAAATCTTCATCATTTGAATGCTGAGCACATTGAATCCTGTCCCAGTATTTTCCACCCTGAGACATACTTTTTACTACTGCTAAATATTAAAATGGCAATATTCTTTCTTTATAAAACAACTGTAAAGTTGACTGCCTCAGGAAAGCTCCTTCTGCTGAAGTCACAGAGCTTTGAGGAACTGGCTGCAAAGCATTTTTAAGGTACTCAGCTACTGCAACTTGAAAACCTGTTCCACCTGAAGTAAAAAGCCATGCATTCTGTTCTAGAAAATATAGAAAATACAGGTACTAAAAAATGTAGAAGTTGCCTTTAGAACTAACCAAAACCTTCTTATAATTTTTCTGTCCAGCAGTAAGAAAGACTACGCTGCTTCTTACCTGAGAGTGGGGGAGGGATATAAGGAAAGGGCTATATTAAGTGAGGCCCCATGTACAGATAATAAATCCTTTGATCAGATTTATTGTTGTGATTGAAGAGGTGACCCTATTGTGTGGTGGGAGACTTTCAACTCTGGGAGTCAGCAGCACTCTGGCTTACTAACAGCATCTACTAGCTGCTATACTTTGACTTCCGGCTCAGTGGCAGCTGCAGAAGTCAATTCAAACAGGAAAACTGAGGGAAAGCACATTTTTGTGATAGTTAAAAGGTATCTAAAAGGCAACCAGGGTCAAACATCAGTATTAAAGAGAAAAAATTGTCATAGAATCCTAGAGCATCTTGAGTTGGAAAGGACTCACATGGATCATCTCCTGACCTTTCACAGGAGACCCCAAGAATCACACCATATGCCTGGGATGGTTGTCCAAATTCTTCTTGAACTCTGTCAGGCTTGGTGCTGTGACCACTTCCCTGGAGAACCTGTTCCCACCATCCTCTGGGTGAAGAACCTTCTCCTAATATCCAACTCAAGCCTTCTCTGACTAGCTTCATGTCCTACCCTCAGGTCCTGTCTAATGATATGGCTCTGACAGACTCCTGTTCCTGTGCTCAGCTGCACCTTGCAAATGTCCTTGAGCTCTCGTAGTTTGATGACACTTAATGCTGCTACAGATACTCATTCAACTGAACAGGTAAGGGGATTTAGAATAAGAGTTAGTTTTTGTTTGATAGGCATCTGAACCTGAGCTCCCTGTACATGTAGTGAGGTGTATTACATTTCTAAAAGAAGACCACTGTAGAAATCGTGGGAAAAAAAGATGTCTGGCCTCCACCTTACTCTTGTTAAGAAAGATTTTTCATTTGTAAACTTAGAGCTCATGAGGAAAGTATTGGTTAGGTAGATAAATCTCTTTTTTTCTTCTAGCTCTTTTTTAAAAGTCTTCGGACTGACTCCTGAAGTCTGTGTTTTGTCTTGTAAGTATTTGCACTGTAAGATAAATGGTGATTCCCTTCTAAAAATGCCTGTGTGCATGTTCAATTCCATTAACAAGAGAGGTGTACACTGGGCAGAAGAGACCCTGACCCCAAGAAATTATTGCCTAGCTGCTGTAGTGGCAATTGCTTATCTCTTATTTAAATAATCAAGTTAAACATGAAGCAAATCTTCTAAAATCTGTTTTTTGTTAAGCTCAAAGAAATCATGGGGAGAACGAAACATAAATCCTGCACATGAATGCTTACAAAAAGTCCCACAAGCCCTCCTTCAATATTCTGCTGGCAAGCTATATATTCCTTCCAAAACAGATTAATATTTTTAAAAACAGCAAGCTAATTATAAACACGAGATGTCCTTATTCTCCAAATGTCAACTGAAAGACTAGATTGCTATCTATGTAATATTAGCGGGAAATTTAAAGTACCATTTATTGTGGGCAAGAAATTAGTTTAGGATAAAAACATTTCCATTTGGAAACAGCAGGATGAAACCAGAATTTGCCTGTTAATTAACCAGTAGAGCTTCATAGCAAAGATTTTACTATCTTCTTCATTTTGACCTTCTAGTAACTAAATTGGGTTTATCTGCATCTGAATGACTGTGTAATATATCATATCACTGATGTACCACCAGATTTCATTCACTATTGAATTTGGCACATGTCTTATCATATTTTAGATTAAGATCCCACAAATTATATAATAAAAATATCTCATGTTATTGGGCTTCTAAGATCAATAAAACAGCTAAGCAGCACTAGTAGTATCAGTAAAGTCAGCTGTTAGTACAGGTTTCCTTTTTATTAAAATAGTCATGGGATTAAATCAGTATATACAGTAACCATGTGCTGTGAGATACTGATCAAATGACAATAAAGTTCTTACAGCAGGGTAATTAGGACTTTTAATGTGATCTGAAGGGGGTAAGTTGACACCAGTTTACATTCCGATAGTTAAAGAGAAGTGATAGTATCTCCTTTACAAAGAATTAAGTAACACTCTAGTGTTTATGTGCCCATCAGAAAGAAACCCCATAAAGAGGAATAAACACTTTTAAATTCTTGACACCTTGAGACTCTTTTTTTCACTCAATGGATTCAGGCCTAACTGTCCCCTCAGTATTGTAATTTTATACTGATATTGTTGATACATCTAGAAAATACAAAATCAATTTTGCAATCAAAACTGGAGAAGCAGAGTATGTAAGTGTTTTTTAGTTTTTTAGTTGCTGCCATACTATCCATTACCTCCAAAGTTCCTAAAACTTTTCTTAACCTATGAGATTAATTTACTAGATTTCTTCTGGTTTGTAGCTAAAATTAGAAAGAGCTTATTGCTGTTTGTCATAAACCCAGGAGAATGCTGGCTTTAATGTTTGGCTTCAGAGTTAAGACATCTGTCTGCTGCAATTTTTTCTAATGATCAGGATGTATGATGTAATATTGCTGCAGCAGGCATCTAACAGAAGAGGAAAAACAAATGGACACTTAGAGGTAAAGTGAGTATTTAAACAAAGCAGTAAAAGTTAGCACAAAGGATCCACATTAGTCAATCTGCTATCTCTAACTCTCACTTACAGTGGGAACAAAATAGCTCACAAAAATCCCATATAGGAATCCATACAGCTACTCAGTAATGCAGAGCCCTAACATCACCTTGTGCCTTGTGATGTTGCCTACACATGTGGTCTAAACTAGTACAGAACTGGAAAAGCAGGTTCAAAGAGGAAAAGGAGAGAAAGGGGTTTCATATGTTGTATTGATAGCAAGTATATTAATTTTAGTGAAATCTATGTGAATGGGGTGGAAGGAAAGAAAGAGGTGAGAGGTATTCTGAAATTATGATTTTTTTAAAAAAAGCTGTCAGAAAATCAGGAAAAGAGCTGGAATTAAATAAAATAAGATGCTGAGATTTTGTCATGAATACTCTAATTTCAGTAAGAGTTGAGACATTTGTGAGAAAATATTGAGAACCCAGGAAGGGTTTGTGGATGCTAAGCAATATATGGGAATATATGAGAATTCACTAATGTGAATGATGTAAGAACTCACTGTCTGTAAGGACCCATTATAAACAAAAAGGTAAGCCAGTATCACCACAGGAAAAGTGGGAATGAAGAGAACAGAGGGAAAAAGATTCAATAAATGAGACCCTAAGAAGGAAAAAAATGAAAAGGTATTTACTCCACAAAGAGCTATTTAAGAGGAACTGGTGAGTGAACTTAAGAGATTGGAGATAATCATAATGGAAAAGTCTGGTTTATGGGTAGATAATAAGGAACTTCTTACCTTTAAAAAGGCAAATTCTATGTTGTATACAGATAAGAATCAAGGTTAGAGGAGAATGAGGATGAAGTCAGAGAGTATGATGTATGTCCTCAAGCTGAGAAAGCCTGTTCATAATGAGGACAGAGAGAGAGGGACAGGGGACAAGGACAGATGGGTGAGGTGCAACAAAGACAAAAACTCCAATAAGTTATAGTTAAGTGAGGAAGAATTAACTGATAAAGGAAGTGGCTGGTAAAGTGTCAGGACTGAGTCAAAAAAGAAGGAAGCTTAAATTGAGAGGTGGGCTTGAGTTGAGCCTTTGGGAATGGCAGCAGAAACAGAATAGGATGTGGTAAATGAACGAAGGAGTAATGAGAAGTGAATAACAAAAGCTCAGCCAGAGTTGCCAGAAAGATCTAAGTCTAAGCAAAGGAAAAGTGAAAGTTTCAAAGAGCTTTTACAGACAAGAATTTGGAGAGGACAAAAATTAAACCTGAAGATCTACTGTGCATGCCAGAAAAGAAGACATGATAAAAGTTTTTTCAAAAAGAGTATTAGAGTTCAGGAACTTTCTCCAGAACAGATGAAGAGTAGGAATAAATGGTTTCTGCAAATATAAGAAAGAGAGCAGGGAAAAGAATAGCAAGGTGGATCAAAAGGTCCGTACGATCAGATGATGACTCAGGGAAAGCTCTGGGTGGTGGCATCTCAGGACCTGGAGTATTGGGTGGGCAGGAGTTAAGTTTAGAACAGGTTAAAGTCAGAATGGTTGACAAACTGAAAAACAAGTTTGGCAAGTGAATAGAGACAGGGTATGAGAGCACCAGGATTAGAACAGGACAAGGGAAACTCTATGATGGAAAATACAGAGTACATAAGAAATGAGGTCATGGAGCAGGAGTTGGGCAAGCTAAAAGCATATGTATTTTCAGAGAGACAAATTTCATGAAGTACGGTTTAATTTTGAGAATTCCATTAAAACTGAGTGGTTCTGCAGCATGTAAATTTCTTCATGCTTCTCAGACTTTCCAGAAATCTTTTCTGATTTTTGGAGAGCTATGACTGCTGCCCCAGATACTTTTAATGGATGTAATCACCCTGTAATTCCTTTCATCTAACTCAGCATAAGGCACATTTGAAAACCTGTTGCAAAAGGGCTAGTTTGAAATGATGCTGTAGTGCACGAAGATTAATTCTCTTGCCCTTTGGCTGCTGAACAAGAAAACTGATTTTTGTGCATTATGCAATGAATTTAAATTGTGTCTTTGAGACAGCTTTGTAAACATCAGACTTTGTAAACAGAGAGACTGAAGAGAATCAAACATAACCAAAAGCAATAGAAACTATTCTGGCAACCTATTAAATCATTTTTTACTGACTCTTGCCCATCAAGCTGTTGGACTAATGTGCAGACCTGTCTTTGTGTTTTATGTGTTCATTATAAACTCTGATTCAAAATGCAATTGGTCACTGCTACAACCTTCATTACCCGTGATGGTTTTTAAAGGTGCTTCTGGTTACAGTACTTAGGCTGTGTATATCTAGTGAGTGCTTTTGAAAAGGCAAATTCCTGTGCTGTCATCCAAGCAATCAAAACACTCTTTGTTTGCAGAGAGGGGGAGGATGAAGGCAAGGAGAGAGGAAAGGGGGAGATATTTGAAGAACAAGCATTGCCACTCTGGTGTGGCTGCTGCATTCCCATCCCTTCCCAGCTGCCCCTCAAGCTGTGTATTAAAATCTACTGTTCAAGGTAAGGCAACAGGCCCAAAGAATGTGGACCCAGCCTTAATGTATTTCCTGGCCAGCATATCTCCTCCTTTCTCTGCTGCCTACACAAAGCCCCCCCACCCCCACCCCCGACTGCTTGCAGGGAGTGGTGGGACAACAAGCACTAGTGCTACACCATTAAGGATGACAAATTAAATACTAATGTGTTTGCTAGAGGCTTAGTTGCTGGGCTGAGGTGGCAGATAGGGTAACCCCTCTGCTCTGTGACCTTTGTTTTTTTTTACTGGGGATGGGTGCAGAAAGGTTAAAGAAGAAATATTCTGCTTTTGATCAGCAGTGTGACACTGTGTTCCAGTTCAGACATGAGGGGGATAGAAAACTGTTCGAGCTTTCTACTCTCTCCATGGCAATATGGTGAATTCTTCTGCAGCACGAACTATTTTTTTAAATGGGATTAAGATCCTCTGCGACTGGGAGCAGCTTCTTTGCATGGCGTGGTTTTATGTCTCATGAAGATCAGTCTATCTGAAGTCAGAGTAGATTTTTTTTGCTGAATATAAGCAAGAAAATATGTATTTATTAGCAATTTCTCTGACTGAATTATTCTCCTACAAGCACCAGCTTCTCCCACACTAAGCAAAGCAAATAAGCTATTAATTCTCTGGTTTTCTTCCGGGTATGTGCATGAATGACAGTTGTAGAAGCTTATCAAGCTGCTGTTTGTTCCTGACAGAACCAGAATCTCTGATGAATGTTTAATTATTTTCATCCAAAAAGGGGGAAAAAAGAGACCATTTACAGGAGAGTTTACACTCCCTTATAGGCTACTGTTAGAACCCTCCTGCTGATGATTTGTCTGGGTTTCATTTTCTCTCTTCTCAAGTGCAACCTTTCTGAAGTCTGGTGCCAAATGTTGTGGAGAGGACAGAGAGGTGTCGTAGGGTATAAACGAAAGTAAAAATGGTCCTTTTTCCTACCACGCAGGAGCCAATGGCCGGGCGCGGGGGACGACTCCCTCCCCCACCCTCGTGGACCGAGAGCTGCCCAGAGCCGGCGGTGGAGGGCTGCGGGCGGTGCCGGCGCCCGCATGGTTTTCGGTAGCCCCTTTTCCCCCGGTGGCATGGCACGGACAGCGCGGCGGCCTCGCAGGGCGGCGGCGGCGGCTCCAACAGCAAAGAGTGGCACCGCACAGGCTCCCAGCACAAGCGGCACAAGTCCCGGCACTCGAAGGAGTCCCTGCTGGTGCGCAGGAGGTGGCGGCGCCGCTCGGGGCCGCGATCAAGCCACTGGTGGAGTATGATGACATCAGCTCGGACTCGGACACTTTCTCGGATGATGTGGTGTTCAGGCCGGACCACAGGGACAGCGAGGACCGGCGGGAGCACGGCGAGAGGGCTGCAAGCGGGTCAGCGGGGTGGACGCGGTGGTGCACGCCGCCAGGAACCGCCGCTGGAAGCACAGCCCCAGTCCCAGGCCGGAATCGGCCATGGCCCTGCTCCGAGCCCCGGCACGGCCCCGGCCTCGCCCCGGGAAGGAGCTGTGCTTGTTCTGCGGAGGCGACGGCATCGGTGGTGACACTGGCCCAGCAGCGGCGGCCACGTGGTGCCCGGCGGTAGCCGCCATTAGCGGAAAATGCCCTCCCGGCGCACGTGTGGCTTCTGGGTGGGCGCAGCGTTTCCCACAAACGGCTGCACACATGGGGCAGGCCCCCCAGGGTGCTGACCAATCACGGGAAAGGCCGGCCCCTGGGGCCCATCTACACATGCGCAGATCAGGACTCCCTATAAAAAGGGGAGAGTGAGCGCCATCTTTCTCTTTTGGCTTCGGAGACCCTAGGGGTAACATCGCTCTTCGCCGCTGCGCCGGGGCCTACGTCCATGTGGAGGACGGATCAGCAGTTCTGCCATGGCACCTTGGTGTGGTATTTCCTGGGAAGGGGGGGGGAGCCGTTTCTTTTTTTCTTTGTGATCACGTCTTTTTGTGATTATTTTTCTTTTTTTTTCTCTTTGGAGGGGTGGATTCTCTCTTTCTCTCGGAATCGCATTCTTTCTCGTGAATTCCTGGGGGGGCGGTCTTCTCCCTCGGGGGGTCGGGTTTTTTTTCCCTTGTGTTTTTTTTCCTTTTCCCCGGGGGTGGGTGGTCTGGCTATTATCTGCAGCTATTGCCCAGGTTCAAAAGACCACATCTCTTCCATCAGCACTGAAATCCCTTCCCGGGGGCCTAGAGGGAGGGGGAGAGGGTTTGCGGTTTCTAACTGTCTTGAGTGTTTTTCTTCAGAAAAGCTAAGCGGAAGCTCGCGCTTCTGGGGGGTCCTCAGATCGATCGTGGGCCTTCTCTAATTATCCCGGCGTCTCTTCGGGAGCCCCAGCGAGAGAGACCAGCACTATTCCAGAGCATCCTTATCCTAACATGAGCCCTGGGAAGCTTAATTTGTCTGTTTTGTTGCACTTTATTGTCAGGTTTTCCGTGTGTGCGAAATAAACTGTGATATTTGTGTGTTTTCTTCATTTTGGGGTGTGTCTGTGGCTTCTCTCGGACATCTCTTGTCAAAAATTGCCAAATTTGTGGTTAAACCACGACAACAGGTGACTGGCATGGAACTTAATGGTCCCACTTTGCACACTGTTTTGGAGCACTACAATGAAGTGCACCAAAGGCCTCTGCTAGAACAAATCTCTTCCCACACAGAAACAGGTCTCCATTACCCAGAACAGATCAATTGCTCTTAGTGTGACTGATGAAGTTGAGGTGAAAGTACAAAAACCAGAATGATGCTAGCTCAATATTTTATTTTTGGTAATGAAAGTGATCTATTGCTGTTTAACTCATAATTCCAAGAACATCAACACAGAAGACAGGGTAAAAAATGTTGGTTACAACATTTTTTATGTAGCCAGATTTCAAGATGAAACTAACTGCATGTAGTTCACAAAACATTGGCATTTCATTATCTTTTATTTATGGAACTCATTAAAATTTGAGACTCTAATATACCATGTACTAAAAAGAAAACCTATAAACTATTCCCCATGTCATCAAACCCATCACCTATATGGCAGTAGACGGCTTGGGGGAATACCTCATATTCCAGCGATGAGTCCCTTGATCCCTTGTGGAGAGTGCATGTAACTCAGCAATAGTTTTTTGGAGAAAGCCCATATGTTTCAGTGGCATATCAGGTCAAGCCAAGAAGAGCTGTAAGTAAGCAGCAGAGAGATAATTCACCATCTACATTTTGGCTATTACATTTTAGATATATCATTTATTTTTATAAGCCCCTGGAGGAACAACTCTCCCAGATGCACAGTATCTGCATAATCACCCAATTTTAGAGAGATTAAATATTCAAATCAGGCTTCTTGAGTTGTGGTAATGTCCCTGTGGGGTTTTGAGGATCCAGGAAGAGCTTTGCCACAGCAAAATGGTGGTGTCTGTTGTTCAGACAACAGAGACTCCCAGAGTTAGTCTCTCCCCATTACAGACTGTTTAGAGGCAAGTTCTTCTTGTGAACTTTTGAGAATGGTGATGTGGATCCTGTAATACACAGTAGTTCAAAGATAATCAGACCTTCATGAAGGCTTTTGATACACCTGTAAATTGAGGTTTATTATCTGTCTGTTTAGTTTAGACCCATCTAGCAACATCACTATCTCAGATGAGACTGAGGTGAATAACAGGTCAGGATCATGTCTTGAGTGCATTAAATAGAAATATTTGTGGAAAGAATGGGAAAAATTTACTAAGAAATATGGATAGACTTGGTAATATCTTTCCAAAATTTATTCTAGAACAATTTTACTTCTTTTTTGTCTGTTTGTTTCTTGCAACATTATAGTAGTGAATGTAAATCAATTTTTCTTTTTGTGATTACATTGGTGAATAATATCTTCAATGAAAAGAGAAAAAAATACAACCATGTTTTATCCTGATTTTAAATCCTGAAATTTCTTTGGATCGGTTAACTAGTTACATTAATAATAGGTCAAAACATTGTTCTTGCTCTCCCGTGATTGGCATCTTAAAAATTCTCAGCACCCAGAGAGCAGCATGCTTTAATGAAACTGTAAGCAAAACTTGCTGAAAAACTCCCATCACCTTTCTTCGTATTTGTGATTATGATCCATTTACTGTGCTGGCTTCTCAAAATAGAAACATTTTAAAGGCACACATAGTTGTTTTTCCATTTGTCATCACTATTTACAACAACAGAGGATTTACCAAGTATCACCTTGCTACTAGACAGGATATGCCTCTCCAAACTCAGATGCTTAAAAGACAGGCATGTACATCAGAGCTAGTTGTCTACAACTCCACCAGAGATAATAAAGCGGAGGCAGAATTATTCAGAATAATTCCTTTTACATTAAACAAAGTATTTAAAATAGGCAAGATTAATTCTTTTCCAAAAGTGTTTTCCTCCCATTACTTGCGAAGGATTGTAAGGCAACTATACCAAATATAGGCATCTGCATTATAAATATTTATAGTTAGGTCAAACGAATTGCATTTTACGTTACAGACTATTTTTCAGATAATATAGATGATTTAGAATCTGCTTTTATTCTTTATGAAATTAATATAAAAACGGAGGGGGAAAGAGGCATCCCAGAGTGGCCAATTTATAGAGTAACTAATCTTACCTGTATACAGAAAGGCATCACATCCAGTTGATATTCAGACATTCAAGTTTTATAAGCTTCATCTAAAGAGAATACCTCTATCACTCATATGTCCGCATACTGAAGTTATTGCATACTCTCAAAAGAGTGGATATTTTTACCATTAAAGAATAAGCTCATAAACTATCAAAAATAGTATTTGCAATTCCTTAATCATACACACTGCAATACAAAAGAAAATGATACACATTGAAATTGTTCTGGACAATCAGCAATCAACTAATTAGTTGAATAGATGGTGGTATTTCACTGGTATGTTTGAAAATTCAGTAACATATTTTTTGCAACTGTTAGAAAAATCTGCAATTTGTAAGACTTGGATGCCTAAAACTAAACAACTAATTCATGTCTTAAATTAACAGGTTTGTTTGTTGTTTTGCTTGTTTTGGTTTTTTTTAGTGCTGATTATAATTAAGCAAGCAGTGCAGAATTTTTAAGTATGCTTTTGAAAATTAAGTCAATTCATTATGTTCTGTGTAAGAGTCTTTAGCTAAAAAATTTGGGGAAACTGTGAAAAAAATAGCATGCTACATTTTAGTAAACTTAGATACTAGCAGCTTAAAATGTTGTGTACATGTCTTTGCATTTTGATATTTATTAACAAAATACATCAGGCTATGATGCAAAATAGGAAACTTTTGTTTGCTTATTAGATAAACCAATTCCACATGATGAGATGCTGCTTATCTTGCCAGTTCAACACAAAAGGAAACCAGCAGATGGAAACAGTGAAAAGCAGAATCTTTACTGGACTCCTTGCAGCTAGTGCAATTTATTGACTTTCCAGAGATGTAATATACATTCCCCCGTCTTCCATACCTCCTATGCTGATGGATATTGGATAGAGTGTCCTTCATTTCAGGACAAGAAGAAGTAAAAACATAAGTGGAAAACTGAAAATAGGATATGTTGATTCTATTTCTACACGTCAAAATCAGATGTTTCAGCTCCCATGCTTTATATGCAATTAAACTTCGTAAAATTACAAACTACTATGATAGCTACTTTGCTCTGACGACGCACAGACGAAACCTCCTTTGGGAGGAACCAGCTTAATTCTACTGAATTAAAGGAACTTGAGTTCCTGGATCACTCTTAAAAACTGACCTGACATTGCAGACCCTTTTCTGCTAAACTGCGTATGTTAGATGCTCGCTTTTTTTTTTTTTTTAACATGTTTTGTGTTTGATTGTTTGTTTGTTATTTTTTTGTTTGGTGGTCTGCGGTTTTGTTTGTTTGTTTTATGGTTTTGGTTTGATTTGGGTTTTTAAAATTATTATTTATTATTCTTATTAACATAAGCCAGTAAGACACACAATGCAGTATATAAATCTGTGAAAACAGATTTGGTGAAATTTTGTTTTCAAAGAAATCTACTTAGAGTTTTATAAAATAGAGCTTAAAATTTAAGCATATATATTATAAAAACTCCTTTGTTTCTAAGACAGATCACCATATATAAATGACTATAGTTTCAACGGTCACTAGGAAACTGTAGATTTAAATTGTAAATTAAGAAAGAAGAGAAACAAAGTTTACTCCAAAATTTGTTAAGAGTATCAATCTAGCAGAATGGGAGAGAGAATATTTCACTATCATATTCTAATTTCAGTTTCAGTGTAATTAAAATCTTCAGTATGAATGCTCATTTATGGCATCTATATTTTAGGAGTAGCAAGTAAAACTGTTCAGGAGGAATTTGACAAATGTTTGAAATTTATTTGAAACTCATTACTACATTTCTACCAGCTGGGATGCAGCCATGTCTGCTTTCAGTCTCACACCAAAAGCATGTTACATTGCTCTGACTTTTATATGGGAAGCTGAATTTATAATAATTTGGAATATATCAAAGTTTGGAAAGTATTCAAGCCGCAGTGACAGGGAGATGAGACTTCATGCACTGGTTGCATGTAGAAGAGAATAGGAGAAATCGAGAAATGGGCTTGTTATGCTCTGGATCTCTTCTTTTTAACATGCTCCGGTGTACCTCATTTCCAGAAAAGCCTTGTGATCACTTTCCCTAACCACTATCCTTCACCACAAGCTAAAACAAGCTATATATTACAGCCTTGTTTATTTTTAGAAAGATTCAGAATCTTGTCTATTCTGGTTTCATTTTCTTTTACTTTCACACTCCAATTAGCTTAACCCACTTTCAACACACTAAGACAATTTAATCTGCCCATGCAGGGACTTAGTATATTTTAATATAATGTACATTTGTACTTCTATTCTCAAAAGG
>VYZS01034583.1:17788-32249 GCA_013400695.1 Neodrepanis coruscans
AAAAAAAAAAAAAAAGAAGTGGCTGCCCTCAGGAAGACGAAAATTTAAATTTGTAAATTTAATAGAAATTAATAGAAATTGGTCTTTCAGGTTGCTCAAGAGAAGGGTACTAAATTTCAGACTACAAATGGATTGATCTGGTTTGAAAGTCTTATTTACCAGAATTCAGAGCAGGATCTGCTTCTAAGGATAAAACCTTGAAGGAAACATATAGAGCTACTTTCTGATATTGGAAAAACATTTTCACTATCAATTATCAATTTGCAGAGGATCTCTTAGTAGTAGATGAGATGTAATTTGAAGTCACTACAGAAAAGCTGTTACTAGGGATGTATGTGATTAGGTAGAAACTGAAAAATCTAAAGCAAAGGTCAGAAGCATTCTGAACTAATGTGACAGGAACAGAGACATTTACAAAATGTAATTCTAAATTGAGGCCAAATCAAAGAAACACAGCAATATTGCTGGCACACACACAAAGGTAAAACAAGACCAGTCACTTCCTGATAATCAAAGTTAGACAAATATTTTTACTGAAATAAAATAGACAAATAGAGAAATATTTTTACTGAACACTTTTGTACCACAGCAAAATGGCCTTTTGATTGGAATGTACTTCAGCTTTCAGTCAAAATCTTTTATTTTTAATTGCCACTACTACATTTTATTGAAAAAAATTAATTTCAAGAGGCCCTTGAGCTATGCAGATATTAGAATTCCAGTATTAAATTATATATCTCCAAGGTCTGATAGGTTTGAGTGTCTGGGAGCGGTGGTTGATATCACTGGGACCTCAGAAAGCTGGAGAAGCAGCTTGACAAAAGTCTCAAGAAATTCAACAACGGCAACAAAGTCCTGCACTTGGAATTAAATGAAGTATGTAACAGTACTGTCTGTGGGCTGACTGACTGGAGGGACAGCTCTGCAGAAAAGAAACTGATGGCTCTGGGAGACAGGTGGAACTGGAGTCAGCACTCATCCTCATGGGGAAGAAGCTTAATCATACACTGTGCTGCATTGAAGATCCATGAACCTGTGAGCTTGCTTCTGGAATATTATGCTTGGTTTTGGGCACTACTGTAAATCATAGATATCCACAAGCTAGAGAAAGTCTAGACAAAGAACCTTAAAATGCTTAGGAGGCTGAACATAGGACATATGAGGAAAGCCTGAAGGAATAGGCTGCCCAGGTAGATAGTCCCTCTATGGAGTCCCTCTCTCTAGAAACATTCAAAACCTACCTAGACATGTTCCTGTGTCACCTGCTAGGTGACCCTTGGCAGGGAGTGTTAGACTAGGTGATCTCCAGAGGTCCCTTCCAACCCTAATAATTTGGTAATTCTGTGAACTGAATTCCTTGATCCTGGAGACAAGAGGGAGCACTCACTGCAGCCTTCCACTGCCTAAAGAGAGTGATGGAGGAGATGGAGCCAAACTCCATGATAGACAGAATGGAGCCAAAGGTGCAGTGACTGGATGGGAAGAAATGGTTGTAAGTTACAATGAAGAAAATTCAGACTAGGTACATGGGAAAGACTTTGTCCTGAGAGTGTTTAAGCCCTGGAAGGGGCTGCCCAGACAGGCTATATAATATATATAATTGTAATCATATCCTTGAAAATATGCAGAACTCAACTGGACAAGGCCTGGAAAATCGCATGTAATTTTGAAGTTACCCTTGCTTTGAGCAGTAAGAGGTTGCATTAGGCATCCCCCAGGTGTCCCTTTCAGCCTAAATTATTGTATGACTTTGTGACTATTTAGTACACTCTTTTTTTCCTGTGATGAGTTCCTAGCCAACAGATCATAATATAGTCTCATTTACACCAATATCTAAGATGTTCCTCTGTCCTAATGAAATGTTGGATTTTCCCCTGCTTTGTATTTGTTCATTTCTTCTTGCTACAAGTTTTTCTATTCTGTTTAGAATCACAGAATGGGTAAGATTGGAAAAGATCACAGTGGATCACCCAGTCCAGCCTACTCAAGCAGGCTGCACACGGCACAGGATTGTATTTAGATGGTTCTTGATTATCTTCAGTGAGGGACACTCCACAATCTGACTGGCTAATCTGTTCCAGTGCAGAATCACCTGCATGGTAAAGAAGTTCTTCCTCATATTCAGGTAAAACTTCCTGTTTATCAGTTTCTGTTCATTGTCTCTTGTCCCATTGCTTGGCATGACCAAGAAGAGTCTGGCGTCAGGATCCTCTTGACACCCGCTCTTCAAATCCTTATAGACATTTATGAGGTCCCCTCTCAGTTTTCTCTTCTTAAGGCTGAACAGGTTTAGCTGCCTCAGCCTGTCTCCTTGTAAGAGAGAAGCTCCAGACCCTCAATCATACACTACATTCATTATCATAAAATTAAACTGGGGAGCAGCAGGGAAGAATAGGAAAGAAGATGATTCAAATCTGTGGCATGGAAGCTAAGGTATTCTTCTGCCTGTTAGAAACATTTATCCAGTATTTTTAAAAAGACTCATGGAAGAAGGGAGTGGAGCTGTTGAATAGTCATATCTGCCTTTCTGCACTCTCTGTCATATGAATCATAATTTCGTTGCTTCAAAATACATCAGCTCCAATATGGAAAGCCTCCCTTCACTTTTAATGCCACATGCACTTTCCAACATCTGTCATAGATGGATGTTTGATGCCTAGGGCAGCCTTATGCAACAAGTGGTTTGACTTTCTTCAGGTTGAAGAATAAATTAAAGACAGGTTCTTCCAGTTTTGAGTGACTACTACAGCAGTTGACTAATATAGGAAGAAGAGTTACTGTGATCTTTTTTAAATTCTGCTTGTTAAAGGAGCTTAGCATGTTAAGAAAATCAGACCCTAAAACTGACTCCAGTTAATATTATGCATTCAAGACACTTGGCCTCATAGAGATGTATTAATCCAGCCAAAAGAAGACTTCAAAGCAAAGAGACACAGAGATCAGTGTTAAACAAAGATCAGGCAGCAGCTGGATGATTATTTCTGAATATAAGCAATTTGGTTCCATTTAAGTCCTGTACTTTTTAAAGTATCTAGTTATAAAGTGACATTTTTCACACCAGGAGTGATGTATAAGAAGCACATCATTTTTGTCAGAAATATATAATGACTCCCAAGAAAATGTAATGTGCTTTATAACAGTGTGTGTATCCCTGCCTTCTGATGGACTATGAAAAGAATAACTTGTCTGGTTACCTTGTACTCTAAACTGTTTATAGAAGATCTATGGGAACTAAGCAACTTTTGATTATTCTTGTCTGCATGTTCCCAACTGGAATCACTGTTAATGTGAATTCACTGCTGTTTGTGTTCACTGTTTCTTGAACCATTTGCTGAGTTCACTTTTCATCTTAGTAGATAAATGCACTTGCATAAAAATTTGATTCTATTTGGGTATACTCAGGCACACAACCCTCTTGTTCGGCCATACAGAGCTGAGCTGTAAAGGTAGAATTCATCTAAACTAATACCAGGGACATGATTAAGTCAGGATTTTGGTTGTTCTGGGGTTCCTCCACCTAGATGGTGGAGAAAAAGGCTGCTTCCTGTGAACTAGTGGACATACACTAAAATTGGGTGGATGGGATCTTGTCCAAATCTTTTGAAACTGTATCAGGACCAACCTTATACAATCCAGTATGTTTTACAACTTTACAATGCCACTTGCATTCTGTTCCACTTAGGATTCAGATGCAAATAGTTGGAAGATTTGCTACATGCGGCACCAGACCATCATTACGTAACATGTGTATACTCCCAAATCCAAGACTGACTCCAAATGCCTTTTACAGATACTCTGAAATGTACTCTTCCCCATACATGGTTTATTATGATTAAATCCACTGATATTCAACCCACACACATCCTTGATTTCTTAATACCAAATCCTAATTAATATGATTCTACTAAGTAAAGAAAAAGCAAGTAAAGCAGACTGATAATAAATATGAAACAGGAATAACAGGACATTTTTTATAACAACAGGAGTATGTGTCTATGTGGAAGTATTATTCAAATTGCTATTTATTTTTTCTCCACTAATGTACCAAGGCCTGATATCAGAAATAAAAAGGAGAGGCAGGGGCCAGGGATAGAGTGTCATAATCTTTTGTGCTTACATACATAGCTTATTTTTTAGGTTTGAAAAATTCCCAGAATTGTCCTCAGATGTCTTCCAATTTGTTATAGTTATTTTGTACACAGACCAGCAATAATCTGTTGTGGATATCCAGAATTTCCTCCATCTTTTTTATTAATTTTTTTTAATTATACAGATTTTATGATAGACATTCCTCTAGTTTTTGAAGAAAGTAGTTTAGATAGAAACAACAGTTTTTCCACAGGGTTAGCTGTCCCTTCATTTAGACCCACTGGACAAAAAAGAGAAGTAAAAACAGCAACCCTGAAGTTATTTAGACTGAGTAGGTGACATCAGTGGAGTGCACAGCTCACAGATATGTACCATAGCTGTTATAAACTTCTGTACTGACAAGGTTTAGTAGGGGAACTCAAGACTGGAAATATTTTATTGGCATCTCTTCTTTCAGGGATGCTTAAAAAAATTCTGGGCCACCTCTTTACAGATTAGCCGATTCTTTTCTTTTTCCAAAGGTCTTTTCTCAAGACTTTAGGATGCAGTTTTCTGAGCTCACAGCAAATTTCCATCTTATTTCACCATTTTAGATGATTCCTCACTGTTCTCTAGAACTGGCCACTGCTTGAATGGTGTGCAATGAAAAATTTATTTTAATTTTCACTGTAGGATCTCATAAGAAGCTCTGCTAAATAATCAATTTTCATCATCATCAGATAAAATCAACATACATCCAGCTGAGACTGCACTAGGTCTATGATATGATATTTGTCATGGTTTTACCACAAACTTAGTGATTTTGACAAGAGATGTCCGAGAGAAGCCACAGACACACCCCAAAAGAAAGAGAACACACAAATATCACAGTTTATTTCACACACACAGAAAAACTGACAATAAAGTGCAAAAAACAGACAAATTAAGCTTTCCCAGTGCCCGTGTTGGAGTGAGAACGCTCCGGAGCAGTGCTGGTCTCTTTCTGGCTCCCGGAGAGACGCTGGGATGATTAGAGAAGGCGCGTGACCAATCTGAGAACCCACAGCAGCGTGAGCCTCCGCTCAGCTTTTCTGAAGAAAAACACTCAAAACAATTAGAAAATTAGAAACCGCCAGCCCCCGCCCCCCCCTTCCCTTCCCAATAGCCCCAGGAAGGGATTTCAGTGCTGATGGAAGAGATGTGGTCTTTGAACCCAGGCAATAGCCGCCGAAAATAGCCAGACCACCCGCCCCCGGGGAAAGAAAAAAAAAACCACAAAGGAAAAAAAAACAAACGACCCCCAAGGAAGAAGTCCGCCCCCCCAGGAATTCACGAGAAAGAATGTGATTCCGAGAGAGAGAAATATCGACCCCTCCGAAAAAAAAAAAAATAATCATGAGAAAATTGTGACCCCAAAGAAAAAGAAAAACAGATTCCCCCTCCCAGGAAATACCACACCAGGCTGCCGCAGCGGAATCGCTGACCCGTCCTCCACGTGGACGCTAGTCTCGGCGCGAAGACGAGGAGTGATGTTGCCACAGCCACGTCCCAGAGCAGAAGAGAGAAAATGGCGCCCGCTCTCCCCTTTTTGTAGGGGGTCCCGATCCGTGCATGTGTAGATGGGCCCCAGGAGCCGGCCTTTCCTGTGATTGAGGGAAAGGTTTTCCTGTGCCCTGTGCGCGCAGTCGTTCATGGGAAACACCACGGCCGTCCGGAAATGATATGTGCGCCGGGAGGGCATTTTCCACTAATGGCGGCCGCTGCTGGGCACCATGTGGCTGCCGCTGCTGGGCCGGTGCCGCCACCCCTTGAGGCTGCTGCGGCGGCCCGACTCCGCCGTGCTCCGGCGCATGGGTGCCAGTGCCGGAGCCCCCACGCCGCCGCCACCGCCCCCACAGGATGAGCGCAGCTCCACCGTCTGCCCAGCGGGCACTGGGAGGTGGCTGGAGGGAAGGCGGAGATCCGCCGCCCTCCAGCCCCAGCCTCCCCGTGGCTTGGATTACAGGCACAAGCCACCGTGCCCGGCTTGAGTCTTCAAACCTCCGCCTTGGCTCCGCGGCCCCTTCAGCTCCCACCCCGGGGCTCGACGCCCGAAGAGGGGAGCCCCTGACTCTGCGAAGGCGCGGAGTGCCAGGCACCTGGCCCTGGGGCGAGGGAAATGATCTGCATGCCCCTGCGGGGGTGCCTCCCCTGGCTGCCACCTTCAGGGGAGCGTCTGCCCGTGGGGCCCGGGGCTTCCCCGAGCCAGCCGGCGCTGCGCCCGAGAGGAGAGCCGCGGCTAGGGCCGCCCCAGCTCAAAGCCCACACCCTTTTCCCCCGGACACCCCCACGGGCCAGTGAGAGCTCATTGGATGCTGCCTGCCGCAGCGCACCCGCTGGGCTGCGCCGGGGCGGGCCCCGCTCTGGCCCACAGGGCTCCAAATGGGACCGGGGCTCCAAGCGGGACCGAGCCGGGAAGGGGAGGAACGATTTCCATTCTTCGACCCACAACGATATTTCATAGGTTTCCTCGTCTCTGGATGAATCTGGCTTTGCCCCTTCTTTCACAGAAAGACCTAAAAGAGCTAAATATTTTCTGCATGCATATCTCTAAAATTTTTTTTTTTTTTCCTGTGGAAGAGGATACACTACATGAGTGTAATATTGTTTGCTCCTTGTTTTTTTCAAATCAACAGTGCCTTAGTGATTGTTCTAGATGCAGAAATGAAGAAAGCACTAACAGGAAGCAATTTTCTTACTTCACATATTTACAAAATTGTATTCCATTCAATTTGTTCTTGACTTGTAGGACTGAAAATTGACTATCTAGAAATAAATCTGATATTTTAAGATATCTTTTCATTTGGCCAATTTATTATATTATTGTCAATGTTATATGTCAGATCATTCCATATTTATTTGAAATGCAGATGGAGGAAGAAATGAAAACTCCAGCAAATTTTAATAGCTTTTTTCTTCAGACAGAATTTGTTAATATACAGAATTGTAAAAATAAACAAACAGATTGCAGAACACCTTTTTGTATGGGATTGTTACACTTTTTGTTTGTTGCAATCCACTCCCAGAGGAAACTGTGACAATGAGAAATTAATTAATTTCACATAAAACTGCTATCACATGATTTATTAATGAGGTTCAAACCATATTTAAGAGAGAGGAAGCATAAGGAAATTATTTTGCAACATGTTACTCCCAGGCTTTGCTAATATTCCCATGTTTCTGCTGTTGGGCCTTACAGTCATATTTGCTGTACTAGCCATTGCATGCAGCTTCATGCAGCAACAAGCAAACTGCAGAAAGATGGATCAAGTCATTCCACTGCAAATGATTCATAATGTTTGTGACTGGCAACAGTACCTCGTATCTGGGCCCCTTGCTGGTGAACTTCTCTAGTCTTCTGTTTTTTCTGGTAGCCATACATATAAAACTACCAGGAGATATTTTTGAAACACTTCAGTGAACAGTGTGTTACTGACTCTCAGTTCAAACCATCTTTCACATCATACCCTAACAGCACTGCTTCCCATCTGCCTCAGTGCTTACAGCAGATCAGCTTCTGAATTGGAATTCAGCTCACTGAAATGAAGCCTGAATGAGACAGAAACGAGGTTAGAAGAAAAAGGGTAACATTTTGAAGAACTAGCCAAAGCCATGATAGTGTCCTCAAACAAGGGGTCTATTTTCTAACTGTCAGGAAACTTCATAGCCTCAGGGTTAGCTGACATCCTCCCAAGTATGAAATCTGTCAGAAATAAATTCTTCCATCCATGATAAGCCAGCACGCTGTTCCTATGAACATCCTCTCAGATGCTGACTTGGCAATAGCATTGTACATATTCATGGCTTCCAGGCTCCGCAGCTATGGTATTCTGCGCTGGCCGTGCCAATGATAGCCTTCAATGGGCAGCTGATCAAAACTTGTCACTCTGCTTGCTAAGCAAAGTAAGTAATTTTTGGTACATCATTCCAGTGCTGTGAATGCTACATTGGCTTTTGAGTGAATGGTGAATCATATTCGTTATTCTAATCCTAATCTTTAAAGACCTAGATTCAGATTACTTTGAGGATAATAATTTATCACTGTGTGAAAAGACCTGCTCCTCAGGGGTGGTTGAGCTATCAGCTAGGCAGGCAATTATGCAAACAGCAGGAGCTTTGGATCACTCTTCCACATCGGGAAGATGTGGAATGCTCACCCATCTTCAAGGCAGAATACAAAATTAACCTCTTCAGAATAAAACTAAATCTTATGAGCAAACACCACCACCTTCACTAGCACCCCCCATATACACCCAGTTCCAGAAAAGACAGGAGTGTTACTACAAGTGTATAATACTACAGTTGATCTAAGATAGTATCTCTTTATAAAAGATTATGATACATCGAGCTGTGGGTCAGTCTGACCAGCAATTTATATGCAATTTAAGTTCTGTACCCCAGTGATCTGATACCTTGGTAGAAAATGTGGTCTAAACAGATTAGACAATCTATGTAAGGATTTTGATCTCAATATGAGAATTTTGTCCGATTGCAGTTGTTTTAATGATTCAGCTCCTCTAACAGCATGTTTTGCATTTCTTGAAGTAAACAACCACTTAAATAATCCTTGATTTGTTTTTCCCAAAGGTATATCACATTTCAGCCCACAGCCACTCAATAAAAGAACAGAGATGCATTTTCTGGACTTAATTCAATAAATAAACCAAAAGCAGTTTGTTTTCTTTGATTTTCATGTTAACTTAACAGGCTAGTAAATTATTGAACTTGCTAGGAAATCATATAGCACTTTCAGGCATGCAACTGCGAACATAGACACGGCAAGCAGAATTAGTACCAAACTGCTACATCTTTACAGTCATACTAAGACTGTGTCCCTAATATTATTTTTTATTTTAATGGCAATTTTTGTTCATGAAATGAAGCAGGCCTTTATATTTTAAACAACAGACATAGTGAGAACACAGTTAGTGAACTGTGTGGTGCAGACCAATAAGGCAGCTGGAAAACAAGTTTGGAAATAGAGGGATAAATCTTCAGTTGGTACAAATCGGCATATTTAAAGTCATTACCTCTGCTGTAGCTATCAAGCAAGTAGGAATGTTTTAACCTTTAACACACAAAAAGAAATTTGTAACAAATATGTAACATACACAATCCTAAACTGGGCTGACCTTAACCTCCTAAATCGCCCCTCTCTGTCTCTAAAGTTCACTTTGCCATCCAGACTGCTCATTTCTTACAGACTTACAGTAGTATTCAACATTCTGAGGAATTTGAGATGTAGAAGAAAGAAAAGGGAAAAAAACAAACCAGTTTTTCACAGGCTTCAGAAAACCCTTAGTTCTCTGGGCTTGGTATGTATCAACAACCAGACAGACTCTAGTAGTGTGACAGGCTTGATCTCCTTTCTGTACATGTAATAGTATCAAGTCCTTGTCAAAGGTTAAGAGTTTTAAGTGTATGAAAAAACTAAGGACCAGGAGAACAATGGATTTTGTTTTGTTTTTTGAGGGATGCTAGTGACTACTAACAAAAATCCCCTAAAGAATATTTCATGTTAATAAATGACAACTGAATTTTATAGAAATAACAGTTCCAGTTGCTACAGGAAATAATTCTCTTATTCTAGAGATACATATTTCTCTTTCTGTTCTGCAGTTTCATATGAATCCATTTATTTTTTTCACACACAACCAGTCTGCTTCAATCTTAAAGCATAAGTATGTGATACTCTGTGAATCCTACAGATTGTTTTAGTTTATAGAAACAGATGAAAATTTACTCAGAGTTTGTCAAAGAATTTTAGGAGGCAGCAGTTGTCATTGTCCATAGAGGCTGCCAATCGCCCTGGCATGAAATGACAATTAATGATGTATTGCTGGGTTACATAAAACATGTCAAACATATGGACCATTGCTGCAGCCAAAAGATACGAGCAGCTTGCTGGAAGTATCACATAATATATTATAATTTTCTGATATATCAGAATGTCTTTACTAGCAAGAAGATATTTCTAAATTGCAAACACGCATCTAGTTTTGCTCTAAGGCACTCAGTCCTGAACTGTAGAACAATTGCAAATGTTCCCAGTTTCAATGACAAAGATGAAGGGTATTTTCATCTGTCTTTCTCTCTGTCCATCTGTGAACCCATTTCTCAGATAGCTAGGTTTTACCAGTAGGGTATTTTAGGTTACTACATTAGTAAGTTGTGAGTGTTCATCCACACAAGGCAAGCTTACGAGCACAGAAGTTTACTTTTAATCACTACTAATGAAAGGAATGGCCTAGTGGGAAAATGAACATTAGAGCATTTTAAAAGTACATGCTTTGTCTAAAAAAGGCAAGCAGAATCTTATTAGTATATCTGTTAAATTAATTTCATTTTACACTTTAAAAGACAGGAAAAATTCAATTTAATGTTTTCTAATGCAAAATCATCCTGTAATATGTACATATGTGGATTATAGTCTATAGATAACTGATTAGCAAATTGAATGTTCTCTTCTCAGATAACTGAAACACCTAAGAGTCACAATGTTACCAACTCCATAAACACAGGTTGGAATCAAATCAGGAACAACAGTAATACTAACACCACAGCCTGTTTGCAACAGATCACAGAGACACTCCAAGTGTTCGTCTGCAAAGAGTGTTTGGTTTCACAGGAAAGCACCCACACCTGTTTCTGGCTGAAATCTCATGGTATGGTATACTGGAAGAAGGAAAGAATAACTTGGATTCTCCATCGTCTGGGTGAGATCACAAAACACAGAATTACACAGAATTATTCAAAATTGACAAGGTTGGAAAAGACCATAGAGATCATCAAGTCCAACTTATGAACCTACCCAACACCATCCCATCATCTCTATCATGTCAGTAAGTGTGCCATCCAACCTTTCCTTAAACACATCCAGGGATGGTGACTCCACCACCTCCCTGGGCAGCTTATTACAATTGGAAATCACTCTCTCTGTGAAAAAGTTTTTCCTAATATTCAGCCTAAACTTCCCCTGATGCAGCGTAAGATTGTGTCCTCTCGTTCTGTCACTGGGGGCCTGAGAGAAGAGACTGACCCCTGCCTGGCTACAACCTGCCAGTAGACAGTAAATTTGGGCAGGAAAGTATCATGATTTCTCCATTCTTTTTCTATCTGTCACATGAGCAAGGTAGGCTGCAATATACTAAGTTAATCCCAGCTACACAATTTGAAGAAAATCTGAAATAATGAATTTAATAGGAAATCAGATTCAGTTATGAACAAAAACTAAGTCTGAAGCACATCAATGATATCACAGATCAACTACGGCAAGTCTCCGGTTTGAAAATCTATCATCATCAGTTCTGTCAGTCCTAATGAAACTCTTTTGAGACACAAGAGTGAAAAGGAAACCTAAAGGTGCTAATTTTCTCACTAAGTTGATTGAATGATTTCCCCTGTCTAAGAGATTTATGTTATGAAGGCACAGCTGTTCTTTGTTTCATTCACAATCTGATAGTTGTAGTTGACTTACAGCCAAACTCAAAAGGAACTTTAGTGAATCTAAATAAGTTTAATAAGGGTCTATGCCAATTTGTAATTTTAAGTGTTTTCAATGTGCCAGTGTTACTTCAGTGTTCCTACACACTGTTGACTTTACAGCCATTTATAGACATATCACGTGACTTTATTTAAGTGAAAATTAACCACCTCATCACGCTTTAAAGTTAGAGGTTAGAAAGAGGAATCTCCAGAGAGGATTCATACCTTATAGCTCAGGATGACATTAACTGTTTCTTGTGTATACCTTCCTCTACATTCTCTGCAGAAGATATTAGACAAAAAACTTTCAGACCTCTAAAATTTGATGTGATGAACCTTCATTGGTGCACCACTCCTGAACTGAATTGAGTAGACTTGAAAGTAATCTCAGCATAATGACTTTCTCATTGATTTCCTTAGAGTCACTACAGTTATATAGTGAAATAGGCTTAGGTGCACATGAGAAGCATCACAGGTGTACTGCACCTATCCTGTGCTGGGATGCTAAAAGAAATAAGCATAAACCCAGAAAAAATAGCTAATATGAAGACAAAGCCAAGAAAGCAAGAAAACAAGCAAGGAAGGAAGTGTGATAATGGAGCAACCCAAACCACACATTTCTCGAGGCAAAAAATTCCTTCTTTTTCAGTTACAAAAAACTTCCACAGTTGAGGAAACTGCTATTTAGCAGTTCCATTTCTCCTAAAATTAGAAGATTTTTCCCTGTTCTACATCCAGTACAATCAGGTCACGATTTATAGGAAGAAAGTATTACCTGGTTTCTTTTCTTTACCCTAGCAATACAGAAGAGCTCTAATACTGACAGATTCAGCCATCTGAGGATTACAAGAGGTAACATCAACTGTCCTAGAGGCAGAAACAATAGTCACCTTTAAACTATGAAGTGGTGTGAAAGATATTTCAGCATTTAAACTCTGCAATGGTTTGAAAGATTTATCATCAGGGAAATTTTCAGCATAAATTAAGAATATTATTGTAATTTTTTAAAAAAGATGCCTCTTCTGAACTGTGCTTTTTGTATTTTATTTTCTTGAAAATCACCATTACTTTTGCTTTTACAAAACTTGTAGACAACAAACCTGTTACTACTTAACAATAATATAAGATTGCCAATGATCCAAAAAGAAGACTGAATTTGTAATGGTACCTCTATATTATTAACTCTAAGCCCTAGGTAAGACTGAGCCAATAGAAACGACTGCATACAAAATAAAATACAAGATGTCTCTATAATGTTGATATGCAGTAGATACATTTGCAGTAGTCCAGTATTTGGTAACAGAAAAAAGATATGTCTCCATGAACTCATGTTGCACTGTGTATACACATTAGCATACTGTCTGTGGGAACATGATAAACAGGAGTTGGGTTATTTTCATTTTCTTTTGCAGTAGGGAGAATTAGAATGAATGTATTTTCAAGGACAGCAATGCCTGAAAGAGAAAAGAGCTTACAAATATGCAGTCTTTATGAATGGAAGAAATCTCATATAGTTCAGTAGAAGCTAAGCCCATGCTTCAGTCATTTGCTGAACTTTGGACACAGGAGATGAACAAAATTATGAAATTTTGCTTTACCCCCATCAATTGCACAGATCTAGTCCTCTTATCTATATTTATAATTGTACTCTCTGATTCTTTGTTTAATTTAGTCTCTGATGCAAAGACATATATTTTAATATAATTTTCTTATAAAACATCATGGAATTTTGGATGAAAACTCTGTTAACTGAAGATTGCAGAACTTAGCAACTAAATAAAGGACTGTATAGGAGTCATCTTGCACCAGATAAGAATTAAAGTCTATTATCTTAAAAGAAGAAGAAAATTTCTCTCTCTGAAGTCTATGAAGTATGAGACTTTTTGCATGTTTCTGTTCCTCCCACAGTGAACTTTGCAGCCAGCCTTGTAGCTGATTCCTACCTGTTCAGGGAGTTATCATTAGATCCATCAATGTTAACTCAATGAAGTTAACATCAGTGATAGTAGAAAACACCTCATTATGAATCAATGAAAAACTCAATCTGTGCATGTGGAAATTAACTATATTCACATTTAACGATAAATATAAAAAAGCTCAGTTCAATACTAAAGCATGATCTGGTTTAAGAAGAAAAAAAATAAAGTGTTCACACTATTTAAATACAGAGCTTGTCTCTGGGAACCTTATCTGTGGGAAACAGTCATTTTATCTAACCAAACAGTTAAAAATTTAATTCCATGTTAGGCACCTAAGAAAAGTATGCACTGTCAATAGAAATTTGTCTCACTTAACTTAGCCACTCAAATTGAATGTGTGGTCATTCTTTTCACTGTTAACAAGGCAGATGTAGGGTGGCTGGATGAAACATGACAGGGAGTTTATGACAAGAAATTTTTTAAATGCACAAGTGTGGAGAGATTAATTTCATCACCTGTGGATAAGTAAAGGACTACAGGTAGGACTTTTGTCAACAATAAGGCAAAATAGGACTGGGAAGAAAAAGAGAAACAAAATCTTGGGCTATTTATTTAGGCTATGTTCCATATCACTAATGGTATTATATAGAATATTGCTATTCTTTCATTGCAGCCTACAAAGGTTAAATAAAATGAAAAAAATCCCTATAATTTACTTACATCTGCAGATGGTATTATTTACTTTTTTCCTATGTAAAGAATCTTGCAAAATCTTTACGAATTGTATATGAAGAAGAGAACCTATCTGCTATAGTAAAGCTGATAAGAAGCCACAAACAACATGTCTATGTGTTGAAAGATTTTGCAATAATCCTTTACTTTTTATATATAAAATATTCTGAACACAAAGCTAATGTGTTTTCTTGGTTTAGGATTATATAGAAAATTCT
>VYZS01034583.1:45878-75460 GCA_013400695.1 Neodrepanis coruscans
AACACCACTGTCATTTTTCACATGGACATATTTCTGATTAAATTAGTTATCATCAGTCTTTGCACTATATACAGGTCATGTTTACCTGGCATTGCCTTAAACCCCTGTATTTTCAGAACTCCATAACATGGTAAAAGAAAATGGAGTAAAAGAAAATCAGAACAAGGACTTTGACTAGCATCTAAGCATGTAACAATTTCATGTTTTCAAATATTTTTTAAAAAATATCTAAATAAGTAAGCAATTTAGAATTTTGTTAATATTTGTGGTGATTATTAGGAAAAAATCCAGAACTAGAAATTCAGAGTTTTGTTATCTGTGGTCCGTGCTTCCTCATGAGAACATGAGTTTTCTGAAATAGAAAGCATAAGAGTTCTTCAAAGATTTTGGAAAGTAGATCAAAATTCATTTGATCCTCAAAAAAAACCCCACACATTCTCATGGCAATATGCTGAAGTCAGTGTGAAACACATTAGTGTCTGTGAGGGAGATGTCATTTCATGAGGCTTATTGAGTCCATGAGATTGAACTGGATCGCTTCATTAAAGGCAGTTATAAAAAAAGTCACTTCCAATTTAGAGTTCTTTGGAAATAGGAAATCTGGAAAGACTTCAATGAAGCAATGTGTCATGATGATTTTTTTTTCCACAGGACCTTAATTTCAATTATTTAATATTATTTTGGTTTTATTTAGAATATGCACAAATGGGTCATAATGGTGTTAATGCATTCCTAGTTCATGGTATGTGCAGGAGACATTCCCTAAATTCAGAAGTTTTACTGCCTATATAGTCAGTGGAGACATGTAGCAATTAAGACCCATTTGGCCTAATTTTAGGCACGCAGCTGAGACAGCAAGAACTCAGATAGTATCTGATCCTGATCTGTATATGACAGTATGTTCTGTACTTATTGTATATGTAAGCCTACAGGAACTATATGCCCAGCATTAGATGGATGGCCTTGGTCCTTTTGTTAAGCAGATGAGTGACTCTCCAGTCATCCATCCACAGTGATGGCACTCAATTTATCATCTCTGCTGGACTGCTGCGCTTTCCACAACAGAAAACAGATAGGTGTCCTTTACAGGGCAAGGGGTAAGGTATGATCCCTTGCACAAGAGGAGAGCAATTCCTGGTATCTTTTTCATTTTCATGTTCACTGAAGAGTCTGTCAGTCATTTTCTTTTATTTCATTAGCTTTAAAATGTAATCTATTGCAATATAAGAAAATGTGTTCTTTTATGATGTAGGTGATTTGCTTAACATTTGCAGTGAAAACAAGAGCATGTAATACGGAGTCAGCATTGAATTTATTTGTTTTACTTAAAGCTTCTGGGGCAGATTTTCAATGACACAAGGGAGTTAGGATTCAAACTCCCTTTGGTATTCAGTAGGTGTTCAGCATCTAGCTGCCCATTTCTGCTTCTGAAATATTCTACTGTAGCAGTAAATGATCTAATTCTAATGGGTAAACCAACCAAAAACTAGAGTTCTTTCTCTTTTTCTAACTGTTAAAAAAGATAGTCCTTTGAAGAATAAAGTTCTTTAATAGAGAAAGAATTATCAGTGGACTCTGCTCACAGCAGGTTCTATTCATGACATTCGTGAGAAGCACTCACAAAGCCTGTATTAATGTTAAGAATCAGTCGGTCACATAAGGGGTATGTAATTGACAATGTATTCTTGCAGTTGCTTAGAATAGTTCTCTTTGAGAATCAGGCTGTAGGTGGGGTTTCCATACGTACACCTTTAATCACAAGATTCAGCTTTTTAGAGAAAATTCTGTTTATTATGAGTGTAGTCTTTTTCTTACAGGTGTTTGTGGTAGGTTGAAACCTCCCTTGCTCAGTGTCACAGACCAGCCTCCTCCAGAGGCAGAACAGCATAAGTATGGATGCAGCATCACATAGCTCACATGCTCTGAGGATCTCTCTTATCCCTCACCAAAAAAAGGCTACTGGGCTCCTATTCTAGCCTTGAAAAGACAGCTTCCATTTCCCTATCGCTTTTACCAAACAGGAAATACAGCAGAATGTATTGTCACTAAAGATAAATTAAGTGAACTGCTGCATTCAGATTTCACAGCCGGAACAAACCTCAAGGGCATGTACCCAGACCAACCACCAATAATGAAAGCTTAGAACTGACTTTAAGATACAGCTGCCTTTCACACTGACAAGGCAATGCTTGTATAATTAGTCATACAGTACTAGATATGACAGTAACAGTTCTGCACACCTAATTCCAAAAAGACATGGTCCCCCACTGCTCATGGGGTTTGCCTCAGCTGTATATGCCCAATTTAGAGGCAGCATTACCTGCGCTATGAGTTATAATTTTGACGGTTACCTGTATTTTTAAAATACAATAATATTTTTATCTTTATTCAAAATTAATTGATCAAAATTGATTTATGCTTTCTTTGATTTTGTTAACACATCAGTTCTTTGGACTACTCTTTAATGTATATTTTCTCAGATATATAGGCCATGTGTATCTATCTATCTATCTATATGTGTGTGTGTGTGTGTAAGCATACAATATTCATAAATATANAGTTCATAGAAATTCAAGATGCCTAATAATTTTAAAAGAATACATATTTGTGCATGTTTAGTAAGTTCCTCACTCTTGCTATTAATATTTCAAAAATCTACACAAATATGGTAATGTCAACAGTAATTATCAAAAGTATTTATGTCAATTTGCCTGATTCTCTTCAATCTGCAAAGAAAGCTTTTTCTATATCATCTGTTCCACAGATTTCTCATAAACTTGGAAAATGTAGTTACTTCCATGAAGATGATCACAAGGCAGGGACACCCATGAGAAGGCTGAAGAAGGACTTTTGACAGAATATGTAGTGATAGGACAAGGGGGAATGGCCTCAAACTTAAACAGCATAGGTTTAGATTAGATATTAGGAAGATACTGGGTTACTGATGTTCTGCAATAAGAAAGGCCCCTCTTATGCATCTTTTTCAGATGGAGAGGAACTCTAATTCAGAAGTTGGGAAAGGAAAGGCAATGGCAACTTAGCAAGTAGATGAACTGAAAAGGACTAAGAAGGGAGGAGAGATAATTACTGCTTGAAACTCACTACTTTAGAAAAGCTGGTTAAAATTCTGTGCAAGACTAGAATGAGATTATAAAAATAATAAAAAAAACCCCTTCAGTAAAAAAAAGGCTAGACCTCTCTTAGTTTCATGCATGAAGGGTAGAACATGGTTCTGCCTTCTTTCCAAATGAAAAAATTTATGACTGGTTAAAGCAAGTAGAGAGATACTTAAGCTCGTTATTTATGAAGATCATTAATGCCTCCCTTCAAAAGGGCATTTTGCCAGATTTATTTAAGCAGCAGTTAGGCTCTTGCTTAAAAAACCATATTTGGATGATATTAGCAAAACTAATCACTGTCCAGTGTCAAGCCATCCAATATTTGGGAAGATAACTGAGGTTATGCTGATGGGTCAACACTAGTAATGTTTGCACTTCAAAGATTTAGACAGTCCCCAGCTGGCTTGGTCAATATGTGAGTAGAGAAATGAGACTATATGATCATTTCCTAGTGAATCTAGGTAATGGCCGTCTGCAGGAAGAACACATCAGATTCTTCCTTTACAGGTACAAAATGCCACCAGTAGATGATTCTTGTCCTATGCTTATACAAAGCTGCTGGGAGTAATGCTGAAACTTTAACTCAACTGATACCTTTATAACTCCTTTTTGCTCAGTCAAAGTCATAGTCCTATTACTTGTATAGGACATGATCCTGTCATCACTGAAGTCAATGGAAAGGCTGCCACTTAGCTCAGGTTCCCAGTATGCAAGGCTTTGTGGATAATTGCAGTAAGCTTTCATGTGTATTCAGAAATTGTAAGGCTGTTTTCTTTTGAAGAAAGGTGGAATAAATCTCTTTTTCCCCCATTAATGAAGGGTTAAAATACATATATAGAGACAAAAGCACTTTGGTAAAATTCTTTTACCAAATGCTTTTACCAAAATGAGATTACCTCAGTTACCTTGGAGCATGGTGCTAATAACACCAAGGTTGTGGGTTTGATCCCCATATGGACCATTCACTTAAGAGCTGGACTTGATGATCATTGCAGGTCCCTTCCAACAGAATATTCTGCAAAATCCAAATGCATAAATTTTGGACTTTATGTATACACATCCCAGTTCTTCTATGATTCTAAGAAAAGATATGCCTGAAAGTTCCCAATGTATGTCAGCACTAATGCTGGAGAAAGGAGGGTCTCTTTTGAAAAGTAATACAGTAGCCAGTTGCAGTGATATGAGGAAGAAGGGGTAGCCTGTTCTTAGCAGAAAATAATACTTTTTAATATAATGAAAACATTCTGTTGTGTTTATTTTTGTTTTAGGGTTTGTTGCTTGTTTGTGTTTTTNTGGAATAAATCTCTTTTTCCCCCATTAATGAAGGGTTAAAATACATATATAGAGACAAAAGCACTTTGGTAAAATTCTTTTACCAAATGCTTTTACCAAAATGAGATTACCTCAGTTACCTTGGAGCATGGTGCTAATAACACCAAGGTTGTGGGTTTGATCCCCATATGGACCATTCACTTAAGAGCTGGACTTGATGATCATTGCAGGTCCCTTCCAACAGAATATTCTGCAAAATCCAAATGCATAAATTTTGGACTTTATGTATACACATCCCAGTTCATGATGCTGTAACTCCTCTGTGCAGCCACATCATGAGATGGAAACAGGAGTTAGAAGCAGATTAACACATAAAAGAAAAAGCACATAAGGAAATAGTTTGGAGATGATTAGGTCACTTTAAACCTAACTTTGTCATGAAGTTTGCTTCAACCAGACCATCAAATTCTTTTTCAGTCAATTCAGAGAGGTAACTAGCTGTGAATTTCAGCAAGTACCTGAACAGATTGTCTCCCTCTGCAGGCCTGCACAGATCGCAGCAAGGAACTCTAGCATCAGAAGATTCCTGAAGTATATGGATAGGTACAAATTCAGTGATTGAGGTACATAGGTGAAATTCATCTACTCTGAAGAAAGATTCTGAGATGTGGCAGAGGTTATTTCTGCAACATCTGTTGGGAATACAAATGTGGGCTTCACAAGATTATTCATATCCCAAGTGCTCTACTGGGGCTGTCACCGTTACTGCTTTTACTGTGTTACGTGCATTTTAGCACACGTAGTGAGCTCACCATCAGAACTCAGAAAACTGCAACATCTTCCTGATAAAAACTTCACAGATATGCTCTCTGTATTTATTGCGGTACTCTTTCCTTATGAGCGGGTGAAGTGTACCCAAAATTACAGTTAGTGTAAGCCACAGGAACTCAGTTCTTGGAGCACCTGCCAAAGTGAATTTATTTCTAGAGATTAAGTCACTTCAGTCAAGGACTCTTTGAGTCTATTTGTCAATAATTTTTTTTTAAAAAACACTGATGATTGTGCACCTGGTTATCTACACATGCTCCCCATTTTCCTATCAGATCTGTTAAAACTTCATGTGCAAACCCTGCTATTGAAATGTAGGGAAAAAATTGGTTTTACTCCTTTTTATTTCCTCTTTTTTTTTCTTTTTTTTTCTTTCTTTTTTTTTTTTTTTTTTATTTTTTAACCATGGTTTAAAACTTTTTTTTTTTTTTTTTTTTTTTTTTTTTTTTTTTTTTTTTTTTAGGGTGGGATGATTTCATTTGCAAACAAGGCATTATCTTGAATTGATTGCTTTCTCCAATGGTTTACTTTTAAAAATCTGGTACAATCTTTTTCTGATTTTAGTGATCTAGTCCTCTTCTGGCTTAGGTGATGCCCATCTTTTTCATACAACCCTCTAACTGTCTAAAGTTTGGCTAAGCCTTAACAAACCTCCTCCTCCTCACAACATTTTCCTCAAGAACATACTGAAATGCTCCCAGCACAAGGCACAGGGCCAGCTAAACAAGCAGGANTTTTTTTAATTTTTAACCATGGATTCAAAACTTTCTTATTTGTTTGATTTCTTTGGCTCCTCTAGCTGCTTCAATGCCTCCATTCTACATAGCCATCTTTCATGGCCAGATGTCTTTCGTGATCAGTATCATGTTTTCTCACCATTTCTCTCATGACATGTCCTCCATGTCTTTGCCCTCTTTTCTCTCTTCTGACAATTTACCCCTCTATTTATGAATTAGTCTTTGCCTTGTTAGAAACAATTTGATTTTAGCCAGATTTGCCTTTATTTCACTTTCAGCTCTCAGCTATCAGCTCATTCTTTATGAAAGAAGAAAAGAACACAAGAAGAACATAGAGAGTTACTTTTGAAGCAACTTGTTTTCTTTGATTTAGTCTTCCCCTTCTTCAGGACCATGAAAACTATTCATTTCTCAATCTCTAAAAACTATCCAAAGTTCATGAAGAAACCATTTTTACCCACTTGGACATTCTTAGAATATTGTATGCCCATGTCTTCAACAATTCTCTCTTCACCTGAATCCAAAGGCAGTATATTTGAGAACACATTTCTCATCCACTCTTCAAATTACTGTGTGGGTTTTCTGTCCTTGTTTTCCTTCTCTCTTCTCTCCTTGTTTCTGTGTGGTTTCATCAAATACAAAGTCAACTACCATCTGTTTGCTAATGACTCAGAGATATACTAGTCTACTCCAGACTAATCTCCTTATGCCCAAACTGAAATCTCAGCCTGCGTCTCTGACACCTCCTCATATGTATGTAGTCACCATCTCCAATGCATGATGAATCAGACAGCCTATTCTTTACTATACCTTAAACCTCTGTTTCTCAGTCATTTAGTTCAAAATATGTCAAGGATATAACTTAAGTCTTTTTCCTAACCAAAAAAAAAAAAAAAAAAAAAAAAAAAAAAAAAAAAAATCTTTAGTTTCCATCAAGGTTAAAGCCTGACTCTTCTAAATGCTTAAACAAATAATGTGGAAGAGCCATGGTAGCTCAAGTTACAGCAGTTCACTAAATGCCAAACCAAGCATTTCGTTAATATGTCAGTGTGTGCTCACAATTAAGACACTGCATAGCTGTACATCATTCAGCACCATGGTCACTCTTAAGCAAGACAGTTCTAATGAAGTTACTGGACTCTCAGTACATGTGGGTATGGAACCCTCCTGAAAAGAATAACCAAAGTCCCCTCATGACCAGACATCTATTATCCTGTCTCAATAAAAGCAATGTTTTTCCAGCTCTGACAAATGTCTTGCCCTTCCCCCTCGCCAATGAGATTTCTGCCAAAAAAGATTGTTTTGTGAGCTATCCTTGGCCTCACTTCTCTGATTCTTCCTTATCTCTCCCATCTGATAGGAGTTACTACTTTTCATTCTCAAAGTTTGCTGACACTGTCACATTTTACTCTGTCAAGACACTGACTAACTTGTGGGTTTAGACCATAAAGCCAGTTGCAGTTACCTGCATGTTCTAGACTGTTTCAAACTTTCTCACCTAGCCGTACCTCATGCTTTGCAAGATCTTCTTATGTCTAACTAGAAAGCAAATAATCTGTTTTCCTTGAACAGCTTCAACAAAGTTGCCTTTGCCTCTGTTAACCCTCAAAAGCTAAAATGTTTAAACCTCTGAGCAACAGTACCTAAGTGGAATGACCTTGATGTTGTCTCCTGTAGGCACCCTGAAGGCTGCTGCCTACAAATCCCACCTTTTCTCAAAGGCAGAAATGTCTTTCAGAAGTCTCATCTTCCTAACATCAATTATTAATCTCACCTTAAGGACAGATGGGATCAGTGTAGACACTTAGAATGCTGAAGCCTGCCCCTGAGGATCTAAGTAATGCTTAAGGGTACGCTAAAACAGGAAGGCTAAGTTTCCTCCACAGTCTTGTCAAGTGTTTCCCCCAAACCAAGCACTCCAGACAGAAATAAATGTAGCAGAGCAATCAATTTAGCCCCAGGGGCCCACTTGAACAACACCATCATAATATCCTCTCTTACTGACCAATATTCCCTTGAAGTGTCCTGCCTGTCAGCCTGTAACCATCTTTTACCCATTTTCTCCATCTTTTCCCAGCTTAGAAAACAATTGGTACTTATATTTATTGGCTTATGCTGGTACAGGATATAAAACAACGATGTAGCTGTAGCCAATGTTGCAGATGTAGTTGATGTGGCTGTAGTGATCATCATTTTCATTCTTACAAGATTAATCTAGTTTGGAGAGAATGCTACCACAAAAAGAAAGCAGAGTCAACTCAGAACCCAAGCAACAAAATTTCTAACTGTAGACAGATTGTGGATGGCATGAGCTCCTTTTTATTCTTTATGGTATAACAAATTTGGGTTAGGAACATATGTACATATAAATGTTTTTTATTGTTCCAGCCTGGAAGACTATTATGACTAAAGAAATCATTAAATGTTTCAAGTTTGAAAACAGCTTTTGAAAAGAGAATAAGTTAAGTGAGAGTATTTTGAACTCTGGTCTCTGTTTTTGCAGACAACTAAAGACCTTATGTGACAGAAAACCATTTTGATAAAGTTGCTTATGGAGAAAACAGTGTTAGTTTCTGACTTCTTCACACTAAATCTGCATTCTGCTGAAGACTTCTCTTTTTAAAGACTTCCTCCCTGCCCTTCCCCCCAACATAATATTTTGAATTTTTAAGCTTTCACATTTTAAACTTCACAATAACATTCTGGCAGAAACCTACAGACTTATGTGTCCACTGCAAGTTCAGATTCTGGTTATAGGTTCTCACAAGCATCCCTTTTTAATGAGGATATAGTACATTTTGAGTTGTGTTCTGAATCAGTAGTTTTGCTTAGATATGCACAAATATTCCTATACCTTACAGAAAGATGCTTCTTCCTCGCTTAAAATGACAACAGGGAAACATGGATTCAATATTATTAACATAACAAACCAGGAAAAAAAAAATAAAAGAAAAGAGGAAACCTAACCTTTAACACTTCTTTTTTTTTTTTTCTAATATGGCATAGGGAAGTAAAAGGACAAGCTCTCAATTGAAAATAAAACCCTGTCAAGCTACCTTTAAATCACCCTGATTAGTACAAACAGTCTTGACATATACACTCCTCCATACTGTCTATAGGGAATAGAGAGAACTATTACCTCTGTTCAAACTCATAAATTCTTGGATTTTATGGCAGTACATTAGGTACTTAATATACAACAGAGAGATTACAGTCATTAGGTTAGATCATATTCTGTAATTACCGTGTTTAGGTACTGCAATACCACACTCAGCTCAAGTTAGGTTGGTAAAGATTCCTTCTGGAATGTCATGCTTCAGTTACACAGTCATCTTCTGGCTTTTTTGGCTTTAGAAAAACTTTTATGTTATACAGGGTTTGTAAAAGTCACTGTGACAGCTACCTGAGTCTGTAGAGAGGCTGAAATCTCATCTGGGAGTCTGTGCTGTCCTACTTATCTCAGTAAGGAACTTACTTAGGTGACAAGTGATAATATACTAAAGGCCAACAATGTTTATGCATATGGTTTACTATCATAGCATGTAAGAAAGGAAAGAAGTCACCTTTTGCAGTGATAGTGATTGTGGTGCCCAGTAATCTTGCGTATCTAGGTGCTATATGGGGTAGAAATTAATACTTGTATAACTCAATAGAGAAGAAATCAGATCCCAAAAGCTCAATAAAGACCAGAAAATCATCAGAAGAACAGAAAGCCTCGGGAAACAGTAAATCTAAGCTGGTAAGTCAAGACCAAGAAAGCACATATTATATCGTACTGGAGCTTCTGCAGAATCTGCCATGAGCAGAGTCAAACAGCAACTTCTCAGAGTGTTTCCTTTAACAGCAAGAAAGGATGCCACCATTACTGCTTTCAGCTAGACCCAGGAAGCTACAAAAAGGGTCTATTTATAACTTTTTAAACGTTCCAGCTCAATAGGCAATACAATGAAACAAAATTAAAAATTATTGTGATCTCTTGGGCCAGATGCAATTTAAAAAAATCCTCATTTCAAAAATCTAAGCCTCAAATTGCTGTAGTCAAGAAAGCAAGAGCTCAAGTTTAGTGTCCCTTTCTCTCTTTCTCACAATCATTAGCAAATTCGCACTTGTCCGCTGACAAGGATAAGTGGAGGGGCCCGAGACACAAGGAGCCTGAGCAGCTCTGACAGGAATTCTCTGACAGCAGCTTGGCTGCATGATGCCTGGTACTAACAAGTATTAGCATCATTTTACTTTCACGAAAGCAAAAATGAGTCCTAGGGGTGTTCTTAAAATACGGGTAAATACTAAGACCGGATCCCTCCTGTGGAAGTGTTTGGAGCGCAGTGGGTGTGGGAGCTGTGGGGAAAGGTAGGGCAGGGACTGAAGCTCAGGCGCAGCAGGGAAGGAGCGCTTGCCACAAGATGGCAGCAATGCCACGTCTGGCTCGGCAGCCCGCCTAGTTCTGCTTTGTTAATGTTTTTTGTTTTGTTTTTTTTTTTCCCCGAGTGAGACACACGACGTTTTTACATAAATACAAGCTTATTAGGACAGTCAGCCTACCTCGTTCAGTGCCCATTCGCCACCTTCTTGCAACTTAAAAAGGGAAAACAACTTTGCATATTTCACCACGAAAGAAAACTCATCATAAGTGAATAATTACAACCTTGAAACTACCTTTCCAAAAGAGCTTGCATTTCTGTCTTTCCTTCTTATGAGCCTTTGTCTTTTAATTACGGATATAGATAAGCATTAATTATGGAGTCAGGCCCAATGTGCAATGGTGGTGACAATGTTTACAGTTCTTACTGGATTTAAAGTCAGGCTTGGGCACTTTTTTGCTACCCGTTTGGAAGTAGGCACGGCACAGAAACCCTTGTTGGCAAAGGTTATCACCTTTCAGGGCCATGGAGCACAGAGACAATCCTGTGTCACCATCTCCTTTCCCTCGGGCTCAGGGAACCAACCCTGCCTGCTCCAAGGTTGTGGGAGAGAAGCCTCTGTGTGCATCTACCATGCTACATTTTGATTCGATTTTCTTTAGTTTTGGAAACGACGGTTAATGGCAGAAATTCCTCTTGGCAACAGGAGCTCTAGGCAATGGCAACATAAAGACAAAGCAGTGTTCCTCAAGGAGACATTGGCTCATATCCTTCGTGAGCAGAAGGAAAGCTTGTTTTGATGAGTAAGTTGGAAGGAGCGAGAAAGGCACATTTTGGACCTGAAAACCTTCCTCTTTCACGAGCGGGTATGAAAGCAGAGGGGAATTTCACCTAGAACAAGGGACCCCAGCACTCGCGTCACCCGCACCCCACATGTGGTTGGGGATGTGGGACTGCAGACACAGCCAGGGGATAGAGCACCAGGAAATAGCTGCAGGAGTCCCCCGGGCAGGTGCAGCCCTGCAGCCGCTACCCTTCCCCGCCCCGGGGTCACCCTTCTGCCCCCGGGGGCTTTCGGCGGACGGCAGCAGACGCCAGGGTCGTGGCCGGGGGGAGGCAGCGACCGGCTCGGGGGGTCGGGCGGGGTTGTCCGGCGGAGCGGGGCGGCTGCGGCCTCGGCGTCCGCCCGCTGCGCAGTGCCGGCCCCTTCCCCTCTCCGTGGGAAGTGATGGTTGAGTCCGGTGGCAGCGGCTTCTCGTGTGGCTGGCAGCCGCTCCGCTGCGCTGCCTGCGCTGCTCTCGCCGCGATCCCTCCCTCCCTCCCTCTCTCTCTCCTCTCCTCTCCTCCTCCTTCTCCTCCTCCTCTTCTTTCTCGCACTCCCCGCATCCCTCTCCTGCCGACGCCGCCGCTGACCGGCTCTCTCCGCCGGCCGCCGTGCATGCCGCGTTNCCGCGGGCGCTGAGCGGCGCAGCCCTGCCGCGGCGCGGGACTGATGTTGTCTGTGAGCAGAGCGGAGCGAGCCGCCCGCGCAGTCCTGCAGGAGGCGCCGGGCGCTGCGCGGCGCTCGGGACCCGGACCGCTCCTCTCCGCCTCTCCTCGCCCTGTGGTGGTTATTTGGCGCTGTCCTTAGCCCCGCTGCTGCTCGGAGGACACGGTCGCAGCCGAGAAGAGCCGCCGGGGGTTTTGTGTGAGTGTGTGTGTGTGTGGAATAACTGCAGACATGACTGCGTGGAAGAAATTCAAGTCTCTGCTGGTTTTCTGCGCGGGGCTCCTCACTGCAGCTCAGGGTAAGATTCGGGTTTCTTGCACTAGATTCGTGTAGGCTATGGTTACGGCACTGATTCCCCCCTCAGCTAAATCGCTGCCTCTCGGTTGAGCTCTCTCCCTCGCTTCGTTTCTGCGCCGGGAAACAGCAGGCTCTTCCAAGCCCGGTCTCCCTTTCTCCCTGCTTCCCACCTCCCGCCGGTGTTCCCCAAGGGCTCGGCTCTTGGCCAGTCACTTCCCCTGGGAGAAGCCAAGCCCCTCGGCGTTGGGCAGCAGCCGCTGCGGCGCCTCGAGCGGAACCGTGCGCATCCAGGCGCCTGGGCAGCGCCGGAGTTTGGGAACACTTCTCTCCCCGCGCGCGCAAGAACGGCACTTGCTGCCGTGTGAGGGACAGTCCCCGGGCTGGGAAGTTTGGATCTCCCCTCCTCCCGCCTCCCCGGCTTTTGCCGTGCTCGGGGGGGAGCGCGGAGTGGGTGGCCGCGGAGAGCCGCCCCCGCCTGTCTTCAGCCGGCTCCGCTCCCCGCAAGTTGCGCGAAGGCGGGGATGCGGCGCCGGGGACACCTCCGGCAGCTGCTTGCCCGTGCCTGAGGGAAGAGGGTCCTCTCTCCTTGGCGTGCGGTGGGGAGAGTCTCCTACCCCCAGCTGCGTTTCTCCTTAAAATCAATGGGGGAGGGAGGAGAAACGACGAGGTGACGGTGGAGAATTTGGTTACACAACTTCAGTGCTGGCCTCAGCCCCATCATTTGCCTCATCGCTGGAGACAACAACTTCCCCATTATTCACTTCGCCTCTCATTAGCCCTGCGCTTTTTCATGCCGGGAGAGATGCAAGTCTGTGTGTGTGAGAGGGAGGGAGGGAGGGAGTGAGGGAGGCAGCTCGCAGCTGAGCACCTGTCCCTGTTACTGCCTCTGCTTTCTCCCACCTTGCTCCCGGTTGTTCTGCTTGCCGCCGGGAGGACGGTTTCCCTTGCGGTTTGTACTGTCTGAGGCTTCCTGGACCCTTCCAAGGCGCTTTACATCGTTCCCACCATTTTATTTTTGTCGCTGCTTTTTTTTCGGTGCGGGGGCGGCTGAAGCGGGGGGAGCAGGGCACCCGGGTGGGCGGGCGAGGCTGGAGCCTCTCCCGTCCTGCGGGTGCCCACGGCCAGACCCCCTTGCCTGCCCGGCCGGCACGGCAGGGTGCTCTCCCGCCGGCAGCCTCCTGTCGTGATCCGCAGGGAGAAGCGGTGGAAGGTCAGCCGGGTCTGCCAGGAGCCGAGTAGGAGCTTTGCCCGGTCCGGAGGATAGGCTGCGGCTCCGCGCCAGCCCTGTGGCATACCTCCTCTGCTCTGATCCTGCCGCTGCCGCCGTCCACCGGGCAACGCCACTCGGCTGCCTGTATCGGAAGGGAGCTGGGAGGAGGAAGGCGCACGGCTTTCCTGGGCTGTCAAGCTCCGGCTCCTGGAGATGGGGCTGTGCCTGGCAGCACACGCGGTACGGGGCAGGCGGAGGCTTTTCTCGGCGTGGCCGCCCTACCCAAACTTCCAGCATCGCCACTCACCCCAGCTGTTCCCACCCCGTACACGTGTCGGGCATCCCGGCGCTGCCCCGAGCACGGGCCGGGCGGGCGGCAGAGCTGCTCCGGTGGCCGCACACGGGGCCCGGCTGCCGCGGGACGAGGGGCAGCTGCAGCCGCGGCCCCGGCGCTCCCGGGCGGGCCGACACCCGCTACTGATATGTTAAATATAGTGTAGCCGGTTATGTCGTTTGACATTTAAGTGTTTCCTTTTCATGGCTGGCAGCACATACGAAAAGCTGGAGGCTGGATCATGGTTATTCAGCGGCGGTCCGACGTGTTTTGCTTACATACAAAGGCTTTGCCAGGAACGTTTGGGCACTGCCTCTGATGATGCTCTGCAGAATATAATTATACCTGCTTAATGTAGAGCAGCAACACACCTACTTAGAGGCTACAAACTGACTTAATGTTTAAGTCAAACAACAGGTTGAAGAGGAACCCGTTTATCTTGCTAGGCAGTAGAGCACAGGTATCTATATTTCGTCAAATGTAATCCTGAGGCTGAAATAACGTTTATACTTTAGAGAGTGAAAGAACTCCTTCCTTAGTAACATAAAGACCCAGGCTTTCAGGACTGCATAAAATTTAATTATTAGATACTCAGAACGCTTGTTTTACCAGTCCCTTGCCATCAGATCCTTTGGTCACCCTGATAGCAATCACTTGGTTTTTTTGGGGGGTTTACTTGGTTTGGGGTTTTTATGAGAAGAAAAGAAAAATGTGCTGAAATTCTGGAGGTGTTACCACGGGCGTTCTCATATCTTTCAGTAAAATGACAGGTGGGCTGCTTTCCACATTGTTCGTTATGAAATGAAATGGTAACTCTTTGTTGCTGTGCAATTTTCTGTAACTTTTTTAAGGCGAAAGGAAGGATGAAAATGACCATTCATCATTGTTCACTGTGGTAGACTTGAGGTGCTGTTCTGTACATTTCTTTGGACTCATTTTGTCTGATTGATGGAGTGTTTTGGAAAACATTAGAAGGATTCGTCTCTGCCCTTTATGCTTTAAACATCAAGGGAAATTAGTATGGAGTAATTTAAAGGTACCGCTTTCTGAGAAGCTACCCTATCAAAGCAATTATGCATCAACAGGACGGATAGCATGGTGTTCAGCTCTGCATGTTGAGATGGGCTTGTTTGTAGAGCCATTTGCTAATTCTGATATATTATATCATAACAGAAGCAAACATAAAAAAACTATTGATTTTTTTTTTGAAAAGACAAAACAGGTCAGTATCATTTCTGTAAAAATTCTTATTGGTATAGAACAAATGGTAGATTTAGGCTGAATTTAGACAAAAATTCAGGAAAAGAAAGACTAAAATCTCTTCTGCTGTAACCTAAGGTCTGTGGACAATCTATCTTCAATGTGGAAATATATACTGCTTAATACTTAACAATTGTTCCAGTTCATGGTTTCAAGATAGTTTCCTGTATGTGTTTAGATAATCAAATACAGCACCTTCATTGCCACCTAATTACCTAAAAAAAATTGTACATAAGCAGGTTTATGCACAGAGGTATCACTTAGATTAATGGAGATAACAAAGGAAAAACATTTCTATTCTTAAATTAAATCCGGACAATTAAAGGACTCCTACATCTACAGCTTGGGATTTTGTTTAAAATAGACAAACATTTTATGTACCTTCTGTTTGATGCTATCACTTTATATCACAAAATAATTGATATAACTACATCACACAAAGTTACCACTATGTTTAAGGCCTATTCCTGTTGGACTGAAAGTGTTTGTCTCTTTTAAAGTCACGTAATTTTTTTCTCAAAGCAGCACATTTCGAACTGTGAAGCTGGTCTCTCTAGAGAGAATCCATTCTCTTCCAGAGAAGACTAGAGCAATTCTAGGGAAAATAAGCTAAAAAAAGAAAAATAGGAATTTTTAAAAGAATACTCAGCTGCAAAACCAAGTATTCAGTGGATGCATTCCCCATATCCCAGTGCAGTGAGGAATTTGCTATAGAAAGCAAAAACTGAGAACATCCAACTCTGACTGCATAATATTTCGGTGTAAAAATTCATTTACTTTTTGGTCAGATCTGTATCTATCCCATTTATTTCATCAAGATATGTATATGATGTCCTTAACTCTGTATAGGAATAGGAAATGCGGTCAATTTGAATATAATGTGTTGGAGAGCATATCAATTCAGCAAAGATTCCTCAAACATTCATTTTAGACCACTGAACCCATAGTTGAGGTTTGAATTCCTGCCATCAGCCAGTAAAGGTTTTTCAGTTTCTCTGATGTGTGTGTGGAACATTAGGGTTACTGGAACAGAATACTGGTGTGAGGAGTTGGAGATGGTATACAGGCACATGTGGGTACGAGCACATGTTGAACATCAAGATGTATTGAAATCTGGAAGGGTACTTCAGCATCTGTAATCTGTATAGATAAGAACCATTCTGCTGATTGTCTATACTGCAAATATGTCTATTTTACGGGTTGTCACTTCCATGTCCCTTATAGAAACACGAATGATTTTTATCAGACATGGGGTTTTTTTGGTCAGGAGGGGCTGTTGTCATTTCCTTCCCCCTGCAAGCTGCTTTTTTTTCTATACAAACATGCTAGCTATTCATCTTCTTATTACTCATTATGTGTAAATAGTATTACATATGCATTCATATATGCAAGTTTTTAGAAGACATCTATGGGATTTAAACTTCAGTAGTGTTTACACTCTTGGAACTTTGTTCCAAACCAATTGGGAACAATCTGAAATCATAAATATTTTGAGCTATGCATTCAAAGAGATACCTTGCTCTACACAAAGGCTGAAAAGCCTCAGGGACCACTGTTTTCAACTTTTTCAAGTCGTGTAATTTGTACATCACCACATTAAACTCCCTTTTGTAACCTTTCCTCAGAGAACTAACTGCTGGATAGTGTGACTGTATAAAAGTTCCAGTGGATTTAAAGATAAGATGTAATTTCATTTTGCTCAAATCTGTATTGAACCATTGTGTTTCTCTTTGACCATGATGACATTATTCTGCTAGCAAACAGCTTTCAGTGTAAGCACAGATACTGCAGTGTAGTGCCAGGCTGCCTGTGGCTGGAAGGGGATGCCGTATGGAAGGGGGAGTTACTGGTTAAATTATGCGATTGACTGAAGCAGTAAGATAAGTGTGAGATGTGATCTCTAATGAAACTCAAGCATACAACTGGATTTGCATCAGGGTCCCTGAATAGGTATCTGGCCTCTAGTTTCATATGGTTGCAAAATTAGCCAGATTAGACTGAGCTACATTTTCTTCCATTTTTTGCAGTGAGTGAACATTCTCTTAATGTATATGAATAATTTCCTTTTACTTAGAAGTTTTGCTTTTCTACATCAACTGCAATTTCCTTTAAACCATTTTTATCAAGCACCAACTTTTGAGATAGGAAAAAAAGGCCATTAATGCTTGAAGAGAGCTGTGAAATCTTACTTTGTCCTGACGCATCTTTGTTCTAGCTAGATGAAAGACTTCACTCCACTATATTACATTTCTATTGCATTTAAGAAAATCTACACTGTATTTGTTACAGGCATTTCTCAATGGAATAGCTGCTTAAGAAAATTATTTGGATTATTGCCAGTGTTGTATTGACACTCAAAGGCAGTGTATATCAGCTGTGTGCATTTAGCAATTGAATGGTAAATGGAGGCATGCATGCACTGAAAACTCTTACAGGAGTAATAATGCATCTTATTGCTAATAACAGGTCTTACTTGCACAGCGACATTTTTTTTCTGCATTTCTTTCTCATGTTAAAACAAACAAACAATAGTTTCTTGCTATTTTTACTCGGAAGGCACATTAAGTTAAAAGGACAGATCAAGATTTAATCACTGTTATATTGCTGATGATTAACCGGAGTTCCTCTTGATTAATCAGAATATCATCAATGATGTACTTCTAGAAAAGTAACCAAAAAAGCCCAACACAGTTTCTAGCAATTATAGTAATGCTTTAATTTCCAGCATAAAAATTAATCACAGTTTGTTACAGACTTTTAATTAATAAAGGATTCATTTTAATGATATATTAATGCATAGTCTGTAATAGTCATTTGATTCTTCAATCAAATCTTTTTTCTTTCAAATTAATTTCTTGTCTCATCCCTGTCAAATAAAAGGTAATTTCCAACAGTTACGAGGGACCAATTCTGCTGCAGTGCAAACTGAAATTTTTATTTGTTTCAAAGTAGCTCACTTGGCCAGTTTTGAAAAGATTACCTCTCCGAATAAGCCAGGCATAGTAGATACTGCAGCTGAATAGTGGAGTCAGACCCTGTTTAATTTGATCTCTTGTGACTGAGAACTTCTGACAATGTTTGTATACATCTATGACTTTGAAGGAAAACTAGGTGAATCTGAGCAACCAACCTTGATAATCTTAAAATATTTATGTATATATGGAAGTGGTTTGTTTTTAAACAGTATCTCTGATATCTCTGAGCATCTGACCCTTACCTTGCTTCCTTTTTTTTCTCCCCGTGCTTTTTCCTGGAAGAAATTATGAACAATACACAGGAAACCCTAGTATCATTTTAGTCTTCTGATGTTTTCTGTCTCTCTTACAGTATCCCACAGACACTGAAGTACAGAATCATGTTCCATATTCATGTCTTCGTTGTACAGTGGCTTTCCAAAAGAAACATTTGCAGCACTGTAGCTGACACAGACCTGAATAAATAATAATGAATAAAACTTCTTATGCACTGTTTTACAAACTTGCATGAAATATGGTTAGCATTTTAAAATTGCATTTTGCAGTGCTTGCTTCATAACTTCAAGGCAATGATTCTTTCATGCAATTTAGCCAAACATGAAGTTTTTCTTATTTTATTTATTTTTTCTTTTCTGAACATTTTCCTTGTCTTTTTTTTTTTTTAACTAGAGAATAATTTGTAAACCTATGTTTGAGAGTGTTAATTGAAATGTTCTTATAATTCTATTGTTTGCAGCAAACCTTTGACACTAGTCACAAAGCAAATCTGGGTGTAGGGATATACCTTTCCCTCATCCATCCTATGATTTGCAGACTAAATGTATACTTCCTTTCGTCTCTATTACTTGACATATTGTGTTCACATATAAAACCCAAAAGAACACAAATACTCAAACCTTTATTTTGTTTACACTGATGCTGAAACATCAGCAATTTACAGTGCACTGGGAACAAAAGTGCATCTAGCCTTGCCCTGTACTTAAAGCTTAGGTTCAAATGTGGGCCTAAACACAACCAGTTTATTGTCTTTTTTAAATACTGGCTCAGCTGTAGCTTGGATTTAAAACATCTTCACTGTGCTTGAAGTACCTGCTGGTGAAATGGATGAGGGAGCTTAGCTGGCTTTGCATAGTGTATTTAGAATACATCAACGAGAGCTCGGGCTTATTGTGCTTGAGCTAGAACTTGCCTAGTATGATTGCACCATGGTTCAGTATGAAGTCATGATGCATATAACACACACTATGTAACTCACATCACACTCCTGGAGGTGTGATGGAGGTGCAGGGAACAGGGAAGTCATTTTGTCAAGAAGCAGCTGATGTTGGAAAGCAAGTCGTTACATATTGAAGGAATATACATGATCTCACAGAACCAGCTTTGCCCTGAACCTTGGAAAAAAATGTAGGTGACTATGAGGAGAAAAAAAAAAAAAAAAGAAAGAAAGAGTGATACATGCAAAACAGTGAAAATTTGAAAAAGTCATTTTAATAAAATAATAAAAAAGCAATGTTCAACTTATTTTTAGACTAATTCTGTATGCTTCTGGTTGTGAAACAAATGGTCATGACAAATCACACCGTTCTCATTAATGTCTGTGGGATATCAGTGCAGAAGCTGACTGCTTTCAAGTGACTAAGTACACTATTTTAGATTTGCCCCAGCAGCCAGATTCTCTATTTGTATCCCGCTGATGTTTCTTAAAATACATAGATTGAGTCATACGAAACATTTTTTTGAGGGGGAAAAAATGTTTTGTAATTCACTTTCAGAAAACTCACTTCAATCAAACAAGTGCCAATATCACAATCAGGGATCCTCTGCTATTGTAGATATCTCTCGTGAGAAATTAAATTGATTTTCTTTATCTTAGCACATAAATATTCTCAGCACATACTTTGGCCCATTGTTTCCAGTGGCTCTAATGCTGAAGAATGTAGTGTTAACAGATTTTATGAATTAAACAATGACAGCAGTAATAGCATTTTGATTGTGAGCTATACTCAAACATTTCTGTCTTGCTTTTCTGTGAAACCTGTATAGGGGAGATTTTATCATGATATTTAATTACTATAACTGAAAATACAGAAATTTTTCTTTCTTTTTTCCAGGTGCATAATGTAGTTGACTTAAAAAAATCTGCCAGCTGTAGAAAAAAAAATAATTCTGCTGTGCAGGACTAGGTACATTTGACATAGAGTCCAGTCATTAGCTGAATAGTTGCTGTATAATAGATTTTGACCAGTTAGGACCTGAGCCAAAGGCTGGGGAACTCACAGGAAAAAAATGTCTCGTTAACCTTAAAGGATTTTGAATCTGGCCTTTATTATAGCCACATATCACATAGAGAACTTGCATTGAGACAAGGATGCTGGAACAAATATATATATTAAAGAAAATTCAAACTCTTAGTGATCATTAATGTGAATTGTTATGAAACTGACCACATTGACCATTGCTGTTTAGAATTATGGAATGGTTTGGGTTGGAAAGGACCTTAAAGATCATCTAGTTCTAACCCCTCTGCTGTGTGTAGAGACACATTCTATTAGACCAGGTTGCTCAATACTCCATCCAACATGACCTTGAGCACTTTCAGGGATGGGGCATCTACCCTTCTTCAGTTTGAAGCAATTCCCCCTTATCCTATAACTCTAAGTTTTTGTGACAATTCCCTCTCCAGACTTCTTGCAGGTCCCCAAGAGGTACTGGAAGGTGCTCTAAGCTCTCCCTGGAGACTTCTCTAGGCTGAACAGCCCTTACTCTCTCAGGCTGTCTTCACAGCAGAGGTGTTCCAGCCCCCTTATTGTTTTTGTGGCATCCTCTGGACTTGCTCCAATGGGTCTATATTTGTTCTGTGTCAGGGGTCCTAGAGCTGGATGCAGCACTCCAGGTGCTCTCATGAGAGGGAAGTAGAGGGGCAGAATCACTTCCTTTGACTGCTGGCCATGATGCTTTTGATGCAGTCCAGGATGCTTGGCTTTCTGGGCTGCAGGTGGGCATTGCTGAGTCATGTTGAGTTTCTCATCCACTAACACCCCCAAGTCCTTCTCCTCACAGTTGTCTCAATCCATTCTCTTTCCAGCCTATGTTTGTGCTTGGGATTGCCCTAACCTATGTGCAAGACTTCACTCTTGATCTTGTTAAATTTCATGACATTTGCACAGGCCCCACCTCTCAAGCCTGTCCTGGCTGGATGGTATCCCTTCCCTCCAGCATATAGAGTGCACCATGCAAGTTGGTGTCATTTACCTTGAAGATAGATCATGCCTCAATTTTTTTTGACCTATCTGAAGTTTATCTCACTCCACTGGCTTTCACCGGTTATATAATTCATTTGGTTCTTAGGAGAGATTAACCTTTAATTTCTTTCTTTAGCAACATTTAGTAAACAGACTGATAGCATGGCGATGATCTATGCAAACAGCAAAGAAGGATTTCTTCAACTCACGTTGCCATGACAATTTAGATTTTTCTTGTCAACTCCTGAGAAGCTTCGAAGTAATTTCTTTAAAGCAATGAATCAGGAGATATTTTGGAAATTGAAGTTGCTCTCTTTTTTCAATTTAGTATCATTTATCACAGTAAGGGACCTGACCCAAAAGCCTTTAAGATCTTAAAAAAAAAACCTATTGCAAAAAATATAGCATCATGTAACCTTCTTCGTGGGTCTCTGATGAAGCTGACTTCAAATGCATTATCAAGTGATTTAGATTTTATTAACTATATGATAATAATAACTGGTTATCATAGTAAAGGATGATGAAGATTGGAGGGGCCAGCCTATATCTGTTATTTTGATGCTCATGACAGTATTTTATCTTGCAGCTATTTTGAGGTAAATAAATTATAGAAAGATTATTGAACAAAGAAGGACCAAACATTTTATTTTTGTTACAGTTACAATTATAACATTAGTTCAATGAATGAAGAATAAAATTAAAAGGCTGTTGCCCACATATTTAAATTACTATCCTAGATAAGTTCCGCATACAGTGTTATTACTAATCAAACTGAACTTCTCTCTTTTTGTTTGTTTTAATTGAAATAGCCTGTCTTGAAAAAAATCTCTAAAACTAGTCCAAACTACTTTAATTTAATTCTTAAGAAATAAATTACTGGCTTAATGAGGTACTTCTTAGGTTGCTGTTAGCGGTGATGGAAACATTGTAAATGAAAAGAAGATAATGTGAAGTGCTGTTTCTGCTGGGGAAATAGGTTTCTCTAGAAGATAAGAAAAGTAGATCAGTAATGATTTTCTTTTTAAAATGTTCCTGGCAGATGATGGCTACTGTGTTGGTGTAGTTTGTTTACCAGTTTGCAATAGATTTGAGATGAGTCATATCACATTAGAAATAAAATTGAGAAGTTGTTTTGTCAAAGGGAATTCAGTTTTCCTTTTTTTGTCATATATACTCAAATTATTAGTTCTCTTTAAACAGAGAAACCTAATTGATTTTTTATAAGTGTTTATTCTTCTTGTGTCCATAAATCTAAGTTCCTGTTGCTAGAAATGGCAAGTGCAGATCTATCATTTCTATATATACTGGATAAGGTGTCTGATCTGGAGTCTTCTGTCAGTTGGTCTCATGCATCCTCTCACAAGCCATTTTACTTGTGAGCGAATTTGAACCACAATAATTTCAATGTCTACAAACATGATTGTTTTTCACAAGCCTTTCTATCCCCTTGCCTTCAGAATGGGAGTTTACTGAGCAAGGACTTTCTCAAAATTGAGGATGGCTTCTCAAGATTTCATGTTGCATAGAAATTTTCATTTCTGTCTTATTTCCTTACTGACTTTGTAAGTCCACTCTACTGGTAACGCATCTCAGTGTATCTACAGTATCAGGAAAATGATATGTATAAGAATTTTTGATAAAGAAACAGACTTGTGAATGGAATACTTATGATACATCAGGTCATAAGCATTCAGCAGGGAAAACAGCCTTTTTCAAGATGTCTCATGGGAGAGGAGATCCATTTGTTGAACAAAAGAACATGTGCATACTGAACAATAAAACATGTCTGAACTCATTTTACCTGCAAAACAAGCTTTAGTGTCAAGTTTAAGGACATCAGGAAGAGGACAGAAGGTACTGCTTACTGTGAAGAGTATAGATTGTATTTTTACTTTCTTTTCAGTGGTGCCAAATTTCTGCTATTCCTACTGACAAAAGAGAAAATTGCAGATCTCAACACTCTTGAACATAGAAAAAGTATACTGTACTTTTACACTTGAGAATCATCATAATCTCAATGTAATACAGTGCTGTATAGAGAGTAGATACACTACTGTTATCTCCCAGGTAGCATCTGAATCAAGCAATTTCCAAATTTATCATTGTTAATATTTTAGGAAGAAGAGATTCCTCAAGAGAAGTTGAATTTCATTTTTCTTTAGAACTGCTGTACTTAAGTAACTCTGTGTATTTAAAAAAACTCAAACAATCCAAACCAAAACCAACAAACAGCCTCAAAAACACACACACGTGCACACACACCCACAGNACTCCACAGGGAAGCCATGCTGGAGCAATATGTTCCTGAAGGACTGTACCCCACAGAAGAGACCCACAGTGCAGCAGATTGTGAAGAACTGCAGCTCATGGGAAGGACTCAAGTCAGAGAAGTTCATGGAGGACCATCTCCTGTGGGAGGGACCCCGTGCTGGAGCAGGGGAAGAATGTGAGTCCTCCTGAGGAGGAAGGAGTGGCAGAGACAACTTTGTGTGAAGAACTGACTATAACACCCATTCTCTGTCTCTCTGCACTGCTGGAGGGAGGAGGGACAGAAATTATTCTGGTTGAGCCCTTAAAGAAGGAGGGGTGGGGGGAGGTGTTTTAAGATTTGTGTTTATTTCTCATTGTCCTACTCTGATTTGATTGTTATTTAACTAAACTCATTTCCCTGGCTCAAGTCTGTTTTGCCTGTGACAGAAACTGGTGAGTGAGCTCTCCCTGTCCTTATCTCAATCTATGAGCCAGCCTTTAATTATGCTTTCTCTCCCCTGTTCAGCTGAGCAGGGAGTGATAAAGTAGCTTTTATGGGAACCCGACATCCAGCTAGGGCCAACCCAGCATAGTCACATAACACTGGTACTTCCAGGTACAGTTTTGTAAAGCAGAAGCATTTTGTGTGATTGTCTCAACAGCAGTTAGCTGCTCAGATCTACTCTGTTATGCTACTGTTGTCTTTGGTACTGTCCCAAAAGAGCAATATGCATGAGAATCAGATCCTCTGAGGGTAAAAAATCAATTAAAATAAGAAACTACTCTTTGATGCTAGAAAGATAATGCACTGCCCCCTGTAAAAAAATTAGCCATTGTTGTGACAGACTATGTCAGGTGAAAGATGAACATTCAACATAGACAAATGGAGATTATTCTTACATTTCATTGACACATTCTTCAATATTACCATTGAAGAAGATAAGCAATCTCAAAAAAGAAGCTACATATGAAAAAGTATCACAGCATTTAATGGGACTTTCAGTCAGGATTATTTTATTTTTTAAAATCAATCCTTTTGTCATTTGCCTTCTTCCACTCATTTTTTTTCTTGGATATTTTGTCTATGATTATACTTATGCTTAAAGTCTGTTAGGCAGTGACATGTGTGTCATGTGAGCTATTAATTTGTTTTATATTAGATCTTAGAGAATAGGGACCCATCATGCAAAGGATTATATGAATACAGAGAAAACAAAATACACAACATAGACAACAGGAAACTCAAGTCTGGGGAATATTATTTCCTGCATGACCAGAATTAAACAAAAAAACCTAACGTTTTGAAACCTAGACTGTAGGAGCTTCATGCTGCCCTGTAGTTTACAGAATATATAGCTCAGATTACTTAACTCACAGCTATGAATATTTATTCAGGGTTTTTTCTGATTTCCATTACTGGTATTTGTCTTGCTGGAGAGCAGCACATAATGAGCTTCCCATATTGTCACTAGTAACACAGGCATACTGATGTAGTCTTAATAAGCAGAGTGAGTAATATAGCTCAAAACTTGAAATATCTGCTGGCAGTTGTCCTCAATGGAAGTCCTGGTGCCACTACTGTGAAGGCCTGATGTACTCTCGTAAATAATGACTGGTGCCCTCATGGGCATGGCAGTTCAGCTGATGATCTGATACAGGCTTTCACATCTTCTATCTTGTAGAACTGGCAGGGCTGGCACCATCAGATTTGCATAATTAAACATTATTTCTCTTTTTTCTACGCTTACTGATTCCTTAAAATTTTCTCTTTACAGAGCTTGTCCTTCTTGTTCCAGTCATTCTATTATTTCCTCTTTTGCTGAAGGAGTATAAGACACCTTCTTTATTATTCTCCTACATGTCTGTTTAACATTCCCAGAGACGAACATGCCTGGGGTCTAAGCTGTGACGACTCCTGCATTAGGGGCAACCAGCACAAAGGCTGAAGATGAACACAGGTGACTCTTAAAACCTGAAGAATTAAGTCAGGGACATAAATCATGACCAGATTTTGTGGACATCCGATAAATTTTTTCAAGTTTCAGTCTTCACTTATTTAAAAATGCAAAAAGTGTCACATCAAATCAGACCAAAATAACCTCTATCTGACNCCCCCAAAAAAAAAAAAACCAAAACCAAAAAACCAAACAAAACCCAAAAAGAAAATCCTACCACAAAAAAACCCTGGATCTGATGTAGCCTGGAACAAAATATTTGTGATTATAAAGCAAACATTAAACACAGCAGCAAAACATATTTTTTAGTGAAGCCAACTTGCAGACTACTGGCTATACTGCATAATGAAAGCTTTTGTTCTGGGACAGAATTAAAAACAATCAGTTTTTATATTTCCTTTTTGAGTATTCCACTTATATTTCCTTTTTGAGTATTCATCATTTTGACCTTTATCCGCCATTTATGTTAAGTAAGTGCAGTTCCTTGCAGCTCCATTTTTCTTTCTAAGAAACAGGCTGTTTGTAAGGGGTGGGCAGGCTCTGGTGGGAAAAAAAGTATATACCAAGTTTTACCGCTGTAGAATAGGTACCAAACTTTTTGATATTTTGCATCACTCTGCAGACCATATTTGCAGGATGGATATATTTGTGCAAATATTTTGAACATACTTTGCCGTTGTACTGGGTTTGTATAACCAGGTTAGGGTAGTGGGGATGCTACAGGCATGGCTTCTGTGAGAAGCCTCTGGAAGCCTCCCCTAGGTCCAATAGAGCCAATGCCACCTGGTTCCAAAACGGACAGGCCATTGGCCAAAACTGAGCCCATCAGTGAAGGTGGTAGTTCCTCTGGAAGAATATAGTTAAGAAGAGGGAAAAAACCTGTGCAATGACACCTACAGGTGGGAAAGAGAAGTGAGAATATAGGAAGGGAACCACTCTGCAGACACACAAGTCAGCGAAGGAGAGAGAAGAGGTGCTCCAGAGATTCCCTTGTAGCCCGTGGTGACGACCATGGTGAGGCAGCTGTGCCCCTGCACCCCATGGAGTTCCATGGGAGAGCAGATAGTCACCTGCAGTCTGTGGGGGACCCCATGATAGCACAGGTGGATGCCTGAAGGAGGCTGTGACCCTATGCTGGAGCTCCTGTGGAGTCATGGAAAGAGTATCCCATGCTGGAGCAGATTTTCTGGCAGGACTTGTAACTCCACAGGGAAGCCATGCTGGAGCAATATGTTCCTGAAGGACTGTACCCCACAGAAGAGACCCACAGTGCAGCAGATTGTGAAGAACTGCAGCTCATGGGAAGGACTCAAGTCAGAGAAGTTCATGGAGGACCATCTCCTGTGGGAGGGACCCCGTGCTGGAGCAGGGGAAGAATGTGAGTCCTCCTGAGGAGGAAGGAGTGGCAGAGACAACTTTGTGTGAAGAACTGACTATAACACCCATTCTCTGTCTCTCTGCACTGCTGGAGGGAGGAGGGACAGAAATTATTCTGGTTGAGCCCTTAAAGAAGGAGGGGTGGGGGGAGGTGTTTTAAGATTTGTGTTTATTTCTCATTGTCCTACTCTGATTTGATTGTTATTTAACTAAACTCATTTCCCTGGCTCAAGTCTGTTTTGCCTGTGACAGAAACTGGTGAGTGAGCTCTCCCTGTCCTTATCTCAATCTATGAGCCAGCCTTTAATTATGCTTTCTCTCCCCTGTTCAGCTGAGCAGGGAGTGATAAAGTAGCTTTTATGGGAACCCGACATCCAGCTAGGGCCAACCCAGCATAGTCACATAACACTGGTACTTCCAGGTACAGTTTTGTAAAGCAGAAGCATTTTGTGTGATTGTCTCAACAGCAGTTAGCTGCTCAGATCTACTCTGTTATGCTACTGTTGTCTTTGGTACTGTCCCAAAAGAGCAATATGCATGAGAATCAGATCCTCTGAGGGTAAAAAATCAATTAAANGGACTCAAGTCAGAGAAGTTCATGGAGGACCATCTCCTGTGGGAGGGACCCCGTGCTGGAGCAGGGGAAGAATGTGAGTCCTCCTGAGGAGGAAGGAGTGGCAGAGACAACTTTGTGTGAAGAACTGACTATAACACCCATTCTCTGTCTCTCTGCACTGCTGGAGGGAGGAGGGACAGAAATTATTCTGGTTGAGCCCTTAAAGAAGGAGGGGTGGGGGGAGGTGTTTTAAGATTTGTGTTTATTTCTCATTGTCCTACTCTGATTTGATTGTTATTTAACTAAACTCATTTCCCTGGCTCAAGTCTGTTTTGCCTGTGACAGAAACTGGTGAGTGAGCTCTCCCTGTCCTTATCTCAATCTATGAGCCAGCCTTTAATTATGCTTTCTCTCCCCTGTTCAGCTGAGCAGGGAGTGATAAAGTAGCTTTTATGGGAACCCGACATCCAGCTAGGGCCAACCCAGCATAGTCACATAACACTGGTACTTCCAGGTACAGTTTTGTAAAGCAGAAGCATTTTGTGTGATTGTCTCAACAGCAGTTAGCTGCTCAGATCTACTCTGTTATGCTACTGTTGTCTTTGGTACTGTCCCAAAAGAGCAATATGCATGAGAATCAGATCCTCTGAGGGTAAAAAATCAATTAAAATAAGAAACTACTCTTTGATGCTAGAAAGATAATGCACTGCCCCCTGTAAAAAAATTAGCCATTGTTGTGACAGACTATGTCAGGTGAAAGATGAACATTCAACATAGACAAATGGAGATTATTCTTACATTTCATTGACACATTCTTCAATATTACCATTGAAGAAGATAAGCAATCTCAAAAAAGAAGCTACATATGAAAAAGTATCACAGCATTTAATGGGACTTTCAGTCAGGATTATTTTATTTTTTAAAATCAATCCTTTTGTCATTTGCCTTCTTCCACTCATTTTTTTTCTTGGATATTTTGTCTATGATTATACTTATGCTTAAAGTCTGTTAGGCAGTGACATGTGTGTCATGTGAGCTATTAATTTGTTTTATATTAGATCTTAGAGAATAGGGACCCATCATGCAAAGGATTATATGAATACAGAGAAAACAAAATACACAACATAGACAACAGGAAACTCAAGTCTGGGGAATATTATTTCCTGCATGACCAGAATTAAACAAAAAAACCTAACGTTTTGAAACCTAGACTGTAGGAGCTTCATGCTGCCCTGTAGTTTACAGAATATATAGCTCAGATTACTTAACTCACAGCTATGAATATTTATTCAGGGTTTTTTCTGATTTCCATTACTGGTATTTGTCTTGCTGGAGAGCAGCACATAATGAGCTTCCCATATTGTCACTAGTAACACAGGCATACTGATGTAGTCTTAATAAGCAGAGTGAGTAATATAGCTCAAAACTTGAAATATCTGCTGGCAGTTGTCCTCAATGGAAGTCCTGGTGCCACTACTGTGAAGGCCTGATGTACTCTCGTAAATAATGACTGGTGCCCTCATGGGCATGGCAGTTCAGCTGATGATCTGATACAGGCTTTCACATCTTCTATCTTGTAGAACTGGCAGGGCTGGCACCATCAGATTTGCATAATTAAACATTATTTCTCTTTTTTCTACGCTTACTGATTCCTTAAAATTTTCTCTTTACAGAGCTTGTCCTTCTTGTTCCAGTCATTCTATTATTTCCTCTTTTGCTGAAGGAGTATAAGACACCTTCTTTATTATTCTCCTACATGTCTGTTTAACATTCCCAGAGACGAACATGCCTGGGGTCTAAGCTGTGACGACTCCTGCATTAGGGGCAACCAGCACAAAGGCTGAAGATGAACACAGGTGACTCTTAAAACCTGAAGAATTAAGTCAGGGACATAAATCATGACCAGATTTTGTGGACATCCGATAAATTTTTTCAAGTTTCAGTCTTCACTTATTTAAAAATGCAAAAAGTGTCACATCAAATCAGACCAAAATAACCTCTATCTGACAATGGCCATTAGCAAATGCATGGAAAAAAATGCAGGAAGTAAGATATAGACAGGCTTTTATACTTTAGCAGCCTGTGGCCAGTTTAGAAATCTCTTAGCCAGAGGTTGCATCTATGTTCAACGTCCATCAACAAATTTAACCTTCATGAATCTGTTCTTGAACCTATTCATAATTCAGTCTACCACACTATTATCTGACAATCTGTTTTACAATTTAATTCCCTCTGTGCAAAAAAACACTTTTTTTTTTTTTTTTTTTTTTTTTTTTTACTTTTTCCCCGCTCTTTTTTTTTGCAACTTTCCTCCTTCCAA
>VYZS01034583.1:88472-98771 GCA_013400695.1 Neodrepanis coruscans
TACACACTTCTGAATACATTAACAGGCTCCTGTTGATTTTTATGCACTTGTAATAATTGTTATTATTGTGAACAATTGTTAACAACAACTGTGGTTATTGAGCTAGATTTTATGCTAGGTGTACTCCTTAATTTAATATTCTTTTTAGCAGCACTGATCACAGGGAATTCAGTCAGTATTCATTGTAATAGCACCGATCATAAAGAATTAATTTGCTGTTCATAGGGATGTCACAGGTGCATCCATAGGATTTATGCTAACTGCAATCTTAGGTGCCTTTAATGGATACTTATGCAAAGATTGGTTTTGAAAGGATCTCCTACCACTTCCCAGCTGACTGATTTAGTTTCGGCTATGGAAGTAAAGTTCAAAATATGTGGGGGGTTGTACATCAAGCTCTTTAGCAATAACGGGTTTCATTTTACATAACATTTTCTAGTATCCCGATTCTGAAGTGTGTATGTTTAGCAATAGATCAGCCATGGAACTTCATGGAGGAGAGATCCATTCTCAAACATGCTTCTGCTGAGACTCAATAGTTAGGAGTATTGGCATCACTTGCAATGACAGAACAGGATACTTACAAGAAAATATGGTGCTAAATTTTGCAAAGGGTTAAAAATGTGTGTTTCTGACCAATAGTGATTCAGAGTGTAATAAAATTGTGTAGATGAAACACATTTATAATCAGACCAAAAAGGTTTCAGTGCCCTGAGCTGGACAACCATGACTGTGAGAATGGTCAACTCCCAGTTGATCCTCAAATTATCAGGGATCTGCTGCTCCAACTGGATCCCTACAAATCTATGGGTCCTGATGGGGTTCATCCCAAAATCCTCAAAGAGCTGGCTCATGTCATCGCACAACCTCTCTTGATGATTTTTCAGCAGTCTTGGGAATCCAGAGAGGTCCCAGCTGACTGCAAGCTGGTGAACATTGTCCTGATTTTCAAGAAGAGCAAGAAGGAGGACCTCAGAAACTACAGGCCTGTCACTCTGACTTCAGTACCTGGTAAAATTATTCTGGGAGGTACTGAAAAANCTGCAAGGGACCTGGAAATCCTGGTCAACAAGTTGAATATGCAGCAGTGTCCTGGCAGCCAGGAGGGCCAACCATGTCCTGAGGGGCATCAGGCAAGGCATTGCCAGCCGGTCAGGGGAGATTGCCCTGCTCTGCTCTGCACTGGAGTGGCCTCACCTTGAATATTGTGGCAGTTTTGGGTGCCACAATATAAGAAAGATACTAAGCCATTAGGGGGTGTCCAAAAGAGGGCAACAAAGATGGTGAAGGCCCTTGAGGGGAAACTGTATGAGGAGAGGCCAAAGTCACTTGGTTTGTTCAGCCTGAAGAAGAAGAGACTGAGGGGAGACCTCATTGCAGTTACAGCTTCCTTGTGAGGGGAAAAGGAGGGGCAGGCACTGATCTCTTCTCTGTGATGAGAGAACAGATGAGTGACAGAAACCAAGGGAAGGGCCAGAAGTTATGTCAGGGGTGGTTCAGGGTTGGTAATTAGAAAAAGACTCTTCACTAAGAGAGTGGCTGGAGACTGGAACAGGCTCCCCAGGGGAAGTGGTCACAGCACCAAGTCTGACAGAATTCATGAAGCATTTGGATGATAGTGTCAGGCACATGGTGTGACTGTTGGGGATGGTTCTATGCAGGGATAAAAGTTGGACTCGATGATCCTTGTGGGTCCCATCCAACTCAGCATATTCTGTTATCTTTGAAAATATTCACAACTGCATTGATAAGTCATATTTCATTATCTTAAAAAAAGATACCTGGTATGAGACAAAAATATGTGTAAGAAAGCCTTCTGCGTATGTATTATGAACAGCAGTGCTTTTAATATTAAAAGTGAATCCATACGGATTATGTGACATATAAAATACTAACTTTTATAGCATGAATGCAAATGAGAGTTTCAACACTAATTATGGCTGCAGATCCCACTCAGAAATGAGGTTCTGTGTGACTAATGATTTAGGCAAAATGAAGAAATGGCCTGCTTCTCTCAAGAGGCAGCTCCTTCTTCTCTCTCTCGAACCCTTCAAAATTCTTAGCTTGTTTCAGTACAGTACCTAGTGTATATGCTGCTTCCAGGAACTGGCTTCCAAGGACAGGTCACCAGCTTCGTCTTTTATAGTGAGTTTTATATAGCTGTCTCTAGAAAAATTATCTCATATGTATCCAGAACAATGAGATATTTTATAAAGTATTATTTTAATTGGCTGTTCCAAATACTTAATTTCTGTTTCTTTCATTAATGAGACAAAAATCTTGGGTTTTGGTATAGGATGGTATAATTGAATCTTTTGCAACATTTTTCCTCCATCAGCTTTTTTGCGCAGAAGAATGGGATGTTCTTTAAAAAAAAACATATATATATAAACATCTAACTTTTGTCATTATCCTTTGCTTTCTGTGTGCAATCCTCTGACAAATATGTATCCAATTGAGATGACTGTGATGACTTCTACCCAAATCTGTCATTCCTGAAATGGCCAGAGGTCACTAGAAAGTAAAATGGATCTGTCAGTTCTTGTTGAAGAAGTAGTATGCCTTTTTATGGTAGCTTCCAGTGAAAAAACTCCTCTTACCTGAGCAACTAGCTGCTTTTCTGTATGTACAAATAATCTCTAATGTATTCATATTTTTTCAATTTTATTACCCTTTATTGTAGAAAAGCATAGATAAAGCATGCCTAAGAAATATGCTGGTAGAAATAGGATGATGAAATAATTATTGAATAGTATCATAGGTGTTTCAGACTACCATATAGCTATCTTTTAATAGTAACATAAATACAATTAAACTAGAAAATTATTAATATTGTGACTTATTACCAATCTGTAGCAGAAAGGAAGTAGTTTTATTAAAATTCAACAAGCAAAATTTTAATCCAAGGTTCTCTGTTATACTAATAAATTCTTTTTTTTCAGTGCTGCTAGCCAATGTCTCTAAAGTTAAGCAATGTCTTATGCAAACATCTAGGAATGGAGTTTCATAAAAGGGCATAACTGTGGATATAGTGCAAATTTCAAAGGATGTTGAATTTGTAATATTGCTGCTTAATCAGATATAAGTGGGGAATTACCAATATTTCTGAGATGCCCACATTACCTGTGAAGATGGGACAAGAAAAGATGAAAGTAAAAATACTGTCTTCTTAATTCAGTTACTCTGAAAAGATAAGTAGCTTTTGAAATATGAACCTCATTTTTGAGAAATGTCTTGCTGTATATTATTGGAAACACTCTTGTGATGTGTAGAAAAACTGGCATGATTTCTTTATGAGCAAATTACTACATCACCTTCCACACTGTCTTAATAGATCACTTCAAGGCTCATTAGTATAATTTTTTTAGACTTCATCAAGGTGCATCTACTATAGCTGCACAAATACATGTGGCAATTTTATCACCAATAATGGTCTTGGCAAACAAATGAATTCTGACTGGGTGTATACAATTTGTCTAGATAATTAGATTTTTTTCTTCTAATATAATTTTTCTAATTTACCTAATTTGTGTTTTTTCCTGTTGCATTGAGTACCTTAAAAATCATAGTAGGGAATGAATTGTTTCATTAAAATAAAACCATATGCATCTAAAAGATTAGCTAGTTCATTTATGTGTTATCAAAGTCAGTGGGGTATCTTTTGCTGTGTTTTTCTGTTGCTCTGAGGTGAGCTAGTCCAAGCTCCACTAAAACAGATGGTCAAATTCTTCTTCCTTTTCACTGACAGGGAGGTTAGGAAATGGTGAAAGGAGTTTAACAAAGGTTTTTCTTCCCTTTTCCTCAAATAATGATGTTTTTATATATCACTAAGCATATAGCAGATCTGGCAATAATATTCAATATTCATGTTAAATAATGTCAACCTATTCAAAATAATATTCAAAAATATTGAATGTTTGTGTAATACATGATGATATAAAAAGCAGAAAAATAGTTAAGTGAATTTGGGATTTAAGCTCTGAGCATTCCCATTATGTAAAATCTGCCACTGTTTATCAGATAAAAGTTGATGTGCGCTCTACAGTCAAGATTTTCAGAGGCTTCAAATGCCCGTGTCTTGAGTTGCATTGTGTTAAACTCAAAAAACATCCCAAATGCTTCAGCATTGCTCAGGACTTTCTGACAGGTGAGGAACTTCAAAGTGTATCAAGTTGTGCATCCAAAAGTACATCCAAAGTATTTCCAAATATGGCATTTAAAATCATAAATCATTGATTTATTTTCTGAAACGTATTCAAGGCCTTTAGACCAGTGGCCTGAAGTCAGATCAAATAATTTATTTTTTAAAAAAAATCCCATATAATTATGTAAATTGATGCAAATGTAATTAATACCAATTCAAAGTGTATATTGATTTGTGGCGTACTGATTTAGGTGGTTAGATACATAAAGGAAGTTAATTCCTAATCACTATTCAAGATTGGTATTGGGTCAATTGCTTGAAGACATCTGCATTGGGCTGGAGTTGTTATTTAATATTAAGCAAAAGTCCGCATGTTTAATTGTCTTGTCAATATGAGTTAAATTCCTAAGGATTAGGATCTGCAAACTGATTTTGAATATATAGATCAAATTTGGTGTAAATGTCCTATGTTTGAAAGACCATGCAAGATAAGCATGCTTCTCTTTTCAGTTTGAACGCACATACTTTATTTATGCTAATGTCACTATTTTCATATGGGTTGCAAAATTATCATACTTAGATTATTATTAGATTATTATATTTAGATTATTATCATTATTATCATCATCATTATTAGATTAGTATTTAGGGCTTGAATTGTAAGAATGTCTAGTTTGGAGAACTCTGACATTGTTTTACCATTGAGAAATGTATTTTTTCCACAGAATAGAGCAAGCAAGTACACAGAGCTATGATACCATTCAACCTTGCAATATTCTCTAGCCTATAAATAGTTAAGGTTTATGCTTCAATCTGTAGGCATCATCTGCTCAATTCTAGAGGGTCAAGTAATTTAGAAACATAACCCTGCAAAATTTAACTCAAAGATCGACTTTCCAGTGGGAGACTATTTTTGTTTTATAAACAGTCACATCAGTTACAGATAGAACTGATATGATAGAACTGGCACTGCCAGAAAATCTGTTTATTTGCCTCTAACTAGAAAGCATACAAATTCACATAGGCAATGTTAAATAGAACATACAGAGCAGCACAATATAAGCATATACAGAGCAACGCTAATGATGTTTCTATAAAACTTTTGGTTTTGCCTCAATTCACTTCCTTTTTATTCACTTTCTACCAGTAGTGTTGTTGTTGACTGAAATTGTAAACTGTTATGCAGTATAGCCCCTTCTCTTCACTTTTTTTTAAAGCATCTTTCAGAAACAAAACACATGAATCCTTACGAACCAAACATTTGTGAATCTTGGAGATTGTTCATTCCCATACCTGCAGGCCTTGAAAACTCACTTATCTTTTCTTGCCTTTTGTCTTATCTTGCCACTTATCTTGCCTTTTCCCACTTGCTTTTGATTGAGTCTACTTTTCAACAGAGTTTGAGTGTTACACTAAAGATCTGAGTATTGGTACTGCAGCTTTACTTCTGATCTTTCTCTTCTTTCTTCCAACAGTTACATATACACAGGAAGGTAGTAAACATGCCTTCTTGTTTGTGGGTGGTATCAGCGTGCCTATGTACTTCTGTATGTACTTCTGATGGAGCATTGTCAGAATGCCAGATCTTTGCCCAGCTATGGGTTGAATTGGCAATTTCTTAGGAGTCTGTGTGATATGAATAAAATGAAGTCTATTACAGATGTTCTCATCCTAATACAGAGGAATAATCATCAAAACTTGCATCAGGTCCCATCATGTGGTATCTTTGATCAAGACTGAGTATCACATGCTGCAATATAAGATAGGTTGCATCTTTTTGTTAATAATAAGCTTAGCTTCAAACAGAATCAAGGACTATCTGATCGTGACTTTACAGAAAGCAAAACAGGCAGTCAGGAGACTAGGACACCATTCTCCATACAGTCACAGCCTTTTTGTCTATGAAATCCTGTTGGACAGCCTATTGAGATTTACAGATTTACCGAGATTTGCATCTTAGATTTTGGATTAGTTGTTTGAGATTTTCCTGTCCTGACTCCTAGATGCCCACCATTTCAGCAATAAAATACCAAACTCCAAAACCAAAGTTTAGCTGTCTCAGGCCAGACATCTGTAAATGGAAGCAGCAAAACTGGCCATTAAAGCAGAAAATGTTAATCTTATTTATCGGTTTCCTCCTCTACTGAAGAAAACCCCCAAAATACTTATGTTCTTTGCAAGAATGTGGTTAAATCACATTCCTCTATATTTTTTTTTGTTACTATCAATATTGCAATGGAAGTTTTGAAGCTGTTTAAAACTTGAGTAGCGCCTCCTAGTAATGCTTCAAGAAAGGTGCTGATAATTTTGCAGTATTTCCTTTATACCTGTTTTTGGGATTAGTTACATGAGTCAGACTGATGATACAAGGGAACACTGAATATCAAAAAGCAAAACAGTGATGTTGATAAAGAAAGCCCTAATGATTATCACCAAGGAAAATAGATACCTGAGCAATGTTGATAAGTATGACCGTTTTCATATCAGAAGACCTGGAATCATAGAAAGGAAAAAACACAGGAGATGTGAGGTGACTGACTATGACTTTTACAGACAAGTAACTGTTTAGAAAGTTCAGTCCCCAAACAGGTAACAACAGAAAATTATCTAAAGGCATGATAGTAAAGGGTACCATGTGAGAAACGGAAGTAAGGTATCTATGAATAAACAATTTATTACAGAATTAACAAACAAGGTTGGAAAAGACCATTGAGATTATCCAGTCCAACCTATTAACAAACACCATCCCATCATCTAAATCATGGCATTAAGTATGTCAGCCAGTCTCTTCTTAAACACATCCAGGGACGCTGACTCAACCACCTCTCGGGGCAGGCCATGTCTATGTATCTCTATTTTTCCTCAAAGACAGCAAAGTTTCTTACACTTAACAGATGGAGAGAGTTTTGCTAACAACAGACATTCAGAGTCCTCAAATGAAAACCAGATTTTGGTTTTTATTATGTTTCCTAGAAATGATGTTCAGAACAATGTAATCTGAAAGTATTTTAAAGTGACTTTTCCACAGCTGTCTTAGCTGATAGCATAGGACAGATGGTGCAACACAGGCCAGCATACTTCTTTCACAACTTTATTAGCTAATGGCTTTGAAAAGCAACAGTTATGCTTGTAGAAAGGTAAACAGAAAGAGACAGGCTTTCTACCCCTGGCTAGGTACCACTTTTGAGCTGCTGTGGCAGGGGAGTGAGTGAGAAGGAAAGAGAACAGAAAAATCTTAGTCAGATCTTTCTTCAGCACCTGCTTCTATTGAGTTTTGTGCTGGATAAGCTAATTGCCATGCCTACCATTGCCTATCAACTTCCCTCAGGTGCTTGTGCAAAGAAAGGGGTGGGCCAACTTCCAGTTTTCTGGTGTCAAAATCATACTGACAAACTGAGTCATCAGCTACTTGCTTTGTTAACTGTGCAGCAGTTAAAGTAAAATCCTTACGGTAATACCTACTGCAAGTAGCTAAAACAAAGGATATGTTGCCAAACTGATAAAGTGCTGCCACCCTAATTAGACAAATAAGGTGTTAGATTTCTGAAAGAAATGATACATCATGAATAGGGATATTTAAAATTAGGTTATATCTAATTACTCTTTAATTTCTATTTGAATTTTAATGAAGATTGAGCTTAATGAGATAAATAGCAGAGAGATTTCTGTATCAAAAATACCGTTGAATTTGCTGTATGTCACGGATTAGATTTTCAGTGGTTGGGGTACCTAAGTAAGAGAAGTATCTGAAAAAGTTATAAAAAATGCATTAGGTATTTATTTACTTTGGGTGCCCCCTTTTAATCTAGAATTTGAAAAATACCAGTCTGCTTGCTTTAACCTGAGTCTAAATGCCTTCAGGAAATTATCCAGTGTGATTTCTAGAAAGGCTGAATGCAGACAACAGAATTCAGAATTGATGAGAAACACAATCTGGCTTTAGCAATTCCAATAACTTGTATATGAATATTGTCAATATTATATAACATTTCATGCCACTTGAGCATTACCAGCATTAGGTATTTCCCTGCCAGAGCTCTTGGCTAGCCTCTTCTCCAAGCACAGGGGAATTTTTAATTATTAAAAAGCAAAGCAAACCAAACCCAAAATTTCCATACCAGCTCTTCTAACATAGAATCATTAAGATTGGAAAAGATCTCAAGATCACTGAGTCCAACCATTAACCTAACACCATTGTGTTCACCACTAAATTGTATCCCTAGGTGTCACATCCACATGTCTCTTGAACACTTCCAGGGATGGTGACTCAATCACCTTTCTGGGTAGCTTGTTCCAACACCTGACCATTATTTATCGAAGAAATTCTTCCTAATATTTAATGTAAGCCTCCTTTGATGCAATTTGAGACCATTTCCTCTCGTCCTGTTGCTTGTTACCTGGGAGAAGAGATTGACCCCCACCTCACTGCAACCCCTGTTCAGGTAGTTGTAGAGAGCAATAAAATCTACCCTGAGCCTCCTTTTCTCCAGGCTAAACAACCCCAGCTCCCTCAGCTGTTCCTCATAAGAGTTGTGTTCCAGATCCTTTACCAGCTCTGTTGCCCTCTCTGGACATGCTCCAGCATCTCAATGTCTTCAGGTAGTGAGTGGCCCAAGACTGAACAACAGGGTTCCAGGTGTGGTCCCATAGTCCTGATTAAAAGGGGACAATCACTATCCTGGTTCTGCTGGCCACACTACTCTTGATATAGGCCAGGATACCATTGTCTTTCTTGGCCACCTGGGCACACTGCTCGTTCATGTTCAGCTACTGTCAACCAGCACCCTCATATCCTTTTCCACTGGGCTGCTTTCCAGCCACTCTGCTGCTAACCTGGAGCACCACATGGCGCTGTTGTGATCCAAGTGCAAAACACCTAATCCAATGGAATGTAAACTAAAAGGTTGGAGCTGATACATAAGTTCTTAGTGTAAATATAATTTACACTAAGACGTAACACCTTATAATGATTTAGAAAAAAGATTTGACAAAGGGTCTGTCTTCATAGTCAAAAGTAGTTATTTGAAGCATTTGAATAAATGCTCTTTAAATTTTACCAGGCTTATAAATCCTGAAACATTAAGATTATCCTGTATGCAAATCTAACCTGTAGTTATGCAGACTTATAGTCTCCTAATTGAAGTAAACCACAAGTGGCATTTATCTAATTAGAGCTTCTGGGTGACTCACCTGTAGAGCAGAATTTTTGTATTTTTCAGCAAAGTGGAAGGTTTACAAATATATGTTAATTATCCTTTTTCTGTTCTGCATAGAGGGCATTCAGTCAGTGAGATACAACAGCGTATTTCCTGTAATTCTTCCACATAGTTCCGATACTTACTGACTTCATAAAACATAACTGGGTCTGCTTAGTTAATGACAAAATTAACTTCTGAACAAATCTTCCCAAGGCACCAGTTTTTAAAAAATTAATATTCTCAGGATTCATTTTAATGTAGTTAGAAATCACATTGTTGGATTAATATGACAATAATAAATGTAAATGGCCAGTTGTTTTGTAATAAATGGGTTTCTTACAATAAATAAATTACTTTTCTTATGCTCCTAAGTTAATTAGAACATAGGGTATGGATGTATCTGGGCTTTAATTCTGTTCAATATTTATTTATTAATTGTACTCCTGAAGTGTTACTGTTTTAATTTCTTTGGGTGTTTTGAGAATGACTTGGTTTTGTTTATTCCAGCATCCTTCATTGCATAAAATTGTCAGTTTTCTTTCTTTCTGTCAGTAGGGCTCCTCATTTTGCATTTGCAGAGGTCATACATTATTGCTGCAAAGGTGAAATCTCTCCTTATTTTGCTGATGGTATTGAATTGCATTTTCAATCAATTTACCTTTCAATGACACAGCATTTAGTTAAGAGATCTGACAAACACCGCCCCCATCCCCCCAAAAGAAAATAACAAAGAAAAACAAGAAAGGACACATACATTAGGTACATTTGTCAGCTGTTTACATGAACCTTTGCTTTAACTTACCATAAGTGCCTATTGTAACAGGGTTTTTTGAGGTTCATGAAAACAGCACAGACACACATTCACATGTTAAAAGGGAAATAATATATTTATATAAAACTTTATTAAACCAATATCCAGAGAAATATGCAGAAGTGGCAAAGCACATACATCAAGAG
>VYZS01034584.1:1005-27746 GCA_013400695.1 Neodrepanis coruscans
TCCCCTCTGCCACTTCCCAGCCTTCTTGTTCTGTTTTCAGAGTCCCACCTGTGCTCATTCCTATGCTACTCCTGACTTGTACTCAAGGCAAAAAAAAACCCAAACCACTAATCCTGTGAATCTGCCTCATTAGTGCTACAAAACGCCTTCTGGAAGTGTCTCTGTGCTNTTCATTTTTTGTGATGAACTGTTACTCTGTGAAGTCCTGGTTCATGTCCTTGTCAAGACTCCAGCCCAGACTGAGTCTATCCTGTGCTATGAGCTGGAGTTGCCATGATCTGGGGAGCACAACTGAGATNAACATAGAAGTTCAAAAGCGAGCTATTGCACATGCCCAACAATCTTCCTCAACAATAATTTCATAATGATTTTTAGCTTGAGGACTTGTGCTGTGCATTTGTAGCAGCCAAATTGACACGATGGAGTGTAATAGCTCCAGAGCAGCTATTACAGTCTGTTGGGTAATTAAAAGCTAAATGGAACGTTGAGAAATGATCCATACAATAGGATTGGCTAATTTCTTCTCTTTTGTAGATTTAAGTCACTCAAGATGATGTTACCATTTTTTTAAAGTGGGTTTATATTGTTTAAACCACCATGAAACCCTGTTCACCATACCCACCTCAGTATGGTGTTTAGAAAGATGTCAAGCTTCCTTGGCTTAGTGAATTTTATATGTATTATTTTCATCTCGTGAAATACTTTCACACTTTTGTTGTCCACTGAGTTCATAATGGAGAGGATGTTTTATCTGGAAATTCCTTAGAAACATGACATAATTTACTTATCATTACAAGCACTACAGGGACCCAGCAACAATAACGGACTTCCCTTTGGTGTGAGGTACCTGTAGACAGAGCAGAGGCATCCAGGGGCTTGGGATGGACTGAGAATGGGAGAGGTAGATGTGACACCCTCACTGCCACTGGCTTTTGTGGTGGTCAATCCAAGTGTGAATGGGAAGAATAAGGAGATACTCTGAGGGCTTGAGCACCTGTGCTCTGGAGACAGGCTGGGAGAACTGGGGTGTTCAGCCTGGAGAAGAGAAAGCTCCAGGGAAACCTTAGAGCCCCTTCCAATGCCTAAAGGGAGAGAGCTGGAGAGGGACTTGGACAGAATAAGAGAGAATGGTTTCCCACAACCAGAGCACAGGTTTAGATTAGATATTATGGTTGCTTTTAATGTTTTTTGAAATAGCATCAGGTTCTATGCTTAACTTAAATCTTCTTCCAACTCCTTCACTTCGCTTCTCTACAACTTCTCCCGGCTAAGCAGTTCTTGCCGGATGTTGTCAGTTCATTTTGTGGACCTGTCTGTCTCAGCTCTACCTGGTGGAGGGCCATGTCATGTCTCTTTTATTGATTCTGGGGTCCCCTGAGACATGCTCACCCTGGTAACTCAGCAGCAAATGCTCTGCCCCTCCATCAGGGTTTCCACAGAACAAGCTGTGTCAGTTTTATTAGCCTTTATTAAGCTCTGTGTTTTTGCTGATCCATAAGTTGGGCACTTCAAAGAGACTTCACGGTGATGCTGCCGGAACTGGACTTGACAGGTATTTTTCAACCTGTCTGGCGTTAGCCTGGTTTTTAGTATCATTTCAGACAGCTGTTGTAGCAAAAAATATGCTGCAACACCGGCCACTGGTTAGAGAATCCATATTTCAGGGTGTAACAATGTTAGGTGTGCATTCAAACTTGTTAAAACTCTCTTTGACTGTAACTACATTTAAAAATGGTTCCAGCCCCAGTTACAAGCCCCAGAGGGAGCAGGGCTTTGCTGTCTCGCTCCTCCAGGGCAGCACACACTACCTGCTCCTCGAGTTCTTGCTAGCCTACAGAATAAATGGTGAATTAATCTTCTGTGACTGAGAGAAACTTATGGTACATGAAATTTAGAATGCTGTCCAGACCCTTTCAAAGATGCTTCCATCTCTTTCAGACCTCAGGCTCTAGAAAATTGAACCAAAGGAATATATGTTGTACCTCTGACAGAACTCCTGTTGTTAACTATTTCTCATCCTTTAATTTCTCTGAGTCAATAGCCTGGTGTGGATGCAGTCCAGTATTTTGTTGAGAAAGCTGCTCTGAGGAATGCTGCACCTGTGCTGAGAGACAGTCACCTTCATCAGCCCGACCCTGACCTTGCACCCATTGTCACAAACCTCTGCTTCTGCAGGGGCTAAATCCCTCTGTCTGCATTATCTTCCCTTTCCTAACAGGAGTCCTTGAGGAGGCTTTTTCTTTCAACAAGGAAGGGCATTCTCACCAATACATAACCTGCTTGTCTAATTCTTCACTCCCACTAATTGCTAAAGTTGTAATTTTAAATCTGACTACTGGTATCAGAAGGCCAACTACATGGTGTTAGATGGGTCAGGACCTGCAAATTCCAGCATCTTAATTCGACCTTTGGCAATTGACTCTGTGCCGTTTTATTCCCCATCTTTTCTCCTTAATTGCAGTTGCAGCTCTGTGTCTGGCTGCTATTACAAGAACAGAATTAGAAAAAGGGAAGAAGTTATTCCATGGTGCTTTGGCTCTCCAAGTAGCTATTTAACCCTGTGATTTTGTTAGAGCCAAGCATGAAATCTATGCCTCTGATGTCTCTTCTGTCATATGTACTTATAATGCTGAAAAAGAACACTCTCAAAATGATGATAAAGGGAAAGCTTCAGAATTGTGATAATTTTGACACATCATTACTGTGATTGACATGATAAATAAGTCAGGTCATAAGGAATAATGCAGTTCTAAATCCCCATCCACATAAGCTTGCTGAGAGGGAAAAAAGGGTCTATTAAATTTTCTGTATAGAAATTGCAGTCACTGGTGCATAAACAATACATTCTATAGCAACCTGTTCATTGCTCAAGTTGTTATTGGCAGGCACAGTGGCATTTCTACAGTCATTAAAAGAAGCTATCACTATTAATCTCCAGTCTCAAGGCAGACAAGTTTAACCTGAAGCTGATCATCAAATAATGGTAGCATATATTTGTGCTTTGTTGAATGTGCCCTTTCATCTTTGGATGCCTTTCCTGTAATGGGATGGGAAGGGTTGAGGATTCCAGCTTTCATTTTAGATGGTTAATAATGTGTCTTTCAAAGGACACATTGGATTTTCCCCCATAAACTGGGGGTATTCTTAAGGGGGAGGAGTTTAGTAAAATCTTAGCAGCTCATTCTCTGCATCCCCCGTAGGGTATTTCATCCTTTCTGATTTTTGATGTCCTTGGTCTTGTAAAAAATCCTCACCCTTGAGCTTCCAATATTCCTCCATTAGTAGGAAAAGGTTTTTTTAATTGCTTAATCCAGACTTCAAAATTACATTGAAGAGTGATGTACTAACTCATAATGTGTTTAATGTGTCCCTTTTCTTCCTGGTGGCCTAGGGAGTTAATCCCACCTTGCAGGTACATCTGTGGGTACAAGAGCACTGGGAAAGGGCAGCCATGTGGATGAATTCATCAAGTTCCTTCCTTAGAAAGTGGGCCTTGAAAGAACTGAAATAACAAAAATATTTTGACTCACATTCTCTTTTGCTTCTCCTCACAGAAAATTGTATTTTCCTCTGGGAAATACAGGAATCTGTCACCACAGACAAATGGGAAACTATGATTCATAGAGGTTACAGGGAGAAAATTCAATTTTTCATTTTATTTTCATTTTCTTTTTCATTCTTCCTAAGGAAAAGTCATATCCCTTCTTGAATATCCCTTAACATCCTTTCAGAAATAGGATGACATCTGTTGTTTAAGCTCTCTAAGTACTCTTGTCCCAGTTCCAACTTTTGGTTGTGGTAATCAAGTGATTAGGGTGAAACAAACTCATCCCAAGTTATGTCTTCAGTGACCATTTTTATGTGCAGATACAAAAATTGAATTCCTGCCCAGGAGACTTCCTTAATATGAACTATCTTCAAAGCATCCAGTGTCACCAGGACATGCAGCTTACGAGGCACAGGGACAGCCCTGCCCTGCTGTACCCCATGTGCTCATCCAGCATTGCCAGTGATACACTCAAAAGATGAGCTTCTCTGGGCACCCTGTGCCAAGGCCTCACCACCCTCACAGGGAGGAATTTCTTCCCAATATCCCATCTAACTCTACCCTTTTAGTTTAAAGCTATTGTGTCTTTTCCTGTCACTCCATGCCCTACTCACAGAGCTCCACCATGTCAGAGCTGACCTTGACCACTGTCAGTGACACTCAGGAGGGAGGAAAAGGCAGCAGAGCCTGCTGGGGCACCCTGGGGCATTTTGGCATCAGTGCCCCTTCTTCCAGCTGGGGATGATTCTGCTCCACCTGCATTGGGGAAGTCAAGAGCAGCCAGGAGTGTGTGACACTGACCATGTCTGCATCCACAGGAAAATCTGGAAGGCAAAGAGATGTTCTTGGTTTGCATCTTGGATTGGCTCAGTTCAGAGAAGCAGCCCCCCTGCCTGGGCTCCTTTGCTGGCTGGTTCACAGGGCAGGCAGTGAGTCCCAGCACTCACTGACAGCAGTTACACCCCAGCTGAATCCCTGTTCTGCAACGTTTCAGACTGTTTTTCATCTTGGCTTTTTTATTTTATTTTTAAACTTGTTGAATATATGCATTTGATCTCTTTGAAAAAAGACAAGAGAAAGATCTGGCAGCAAATTACTGTAGAGATCGAGGAGCAGGAAAGCAGATTTTTAACACTGGGATGGAACCTGCTGGTTGAATGGCCTTAGCATACGTTTTGATCTAGGGTTTAGCCATTCATTTAAAATGCTTGTAAAGATAAAGCTCAGTTAAATTGGTGTGATGACACGTGCCAGAGTCTGTGGGCAGCTTGAAACAATAACTCTGAGAAATGCAAATTGCCTGGTTTGTTCTCCCACTGGCATTGCCTGTGATAAAACCTGGGAGAATACACTGTTTTTCCCCCCTGTCCTGTCTGCTGTTGACCAGAGCTGCTGTGAATAACTGTGCAGCAGTAGAATTTAATTTAATTGCCATATCACATTAACAAGTTTTCCAACTGAGAACTGGCCTGCAAAGGCAGTGTGAGAAGGGGGGGCAGCTTCAGAGCCAGAGAGATCCCCCATGGGTATTTTATAGCATCATCTTCTTCCAGTTGGAGACTGGAAAAGAACAAAATCTTTCCACCCTGTATTTAAGTGTAGCCTAAAATGTTAAAAAGTGGCACTAAACAGGTCAGACACACCTGCTGGAGCCCCATTTCAGTCATGTTTGTCCTCGCCTCGTTTACACCACACATAAAATGGAGATAATGGTTCCTCCATCTTCTGTAGAGGTCTCTGGTGTGCTGGAAGAAGCAGTTATTATTTTTCAAGAGCACTTTCTACTCCTTATGCTTTCCAGTGGTAATAAATTGTACTTTTTAATGGTAGGAGTAAAGGATTTGTGCGGAAATAAATCAGGGTTTTTTAAATGTTCCACTTTCCCTCTCTGGGTTTTGCATTTTATCCATTTGTATGCATAGAGAGGAGCCAGAAACAACAGAAAAATTGTTAGCAGCTAAAATCGTTTGTTTTAAAGCATTTTTGTGACTGTAGTTCTCCTATATGAGAAAAGAAACAGATTTGTTTGCAGCATGCTATTTTTTTTGTTCTTTATATTGGCTATTGCTATTACTTATTATGAGTGATAGATGTGATTCACTATAAAATACACAATTTTATGTCCAACCTGCCTGTATTAAGGGATGGTTCAACCATTTACCACTTTCAAAGATAGATTTGAGTTGTTTGCAATCATTTGTAGAAGTTTCTTAATGTCTGTCAGAAATCTGATCATTTTTATCCTGCCTATGGTTGCAAACCTAAAATTTATGACCAGTCAAAATACAGGAAAATGCGGAGAAACACTTAAAAGCCCACATTTCCTGAGCTCTGTTTACACAGTGGATTGAAGCTTGTGACCTTTTTCATCTATGTTACTTAAAATCAAATCAAATTAAAAAAGAAACTTCCCTTCCAAACCAACAACAAAACCCAACCTGTGATCTGTGCATCAGCTTGCTGTACTGGGGCTAAGTGGGAAGCAAGGAAAGCAGACACCAAAGACATATGGTGTGCAATAAATTGCTTTATTTCATGTCTAAAATCTTCAGTAGATATGTCTAAAGTCCTTGCCTGAGGTGTGTTCCACATGGAGCACAGGACAGCACAGGTTGTGTGCCTTGGGTCCAGCACTGCTGCCAGGAACTGCTCTGCCCTCTCCACACTGGCAAGTGCAGTCTTGTCCCTTCAAAGCCACAAGTTCTGGGGTGCAGTGAATGCTTGAGTGTGAAGACCTTTATTTGGACCTTATAGTGGGCTCTGTTACAGTGGCATTAAAGCATTTTGCTGAAATACTGAGTAATCCTTTTCTTTTTCAGAAGTGCTAAGTGAAAGCACATTGATTTTTACTTTCTTTCAGCAACTTCAATAGCTCAAGATTATTACTATTTTTAAGAGTGATAGAGAAATGTCAAAAATGCTTCATCTGTACTTTTATTTTTATATATCACCAGGCTTTGTTTTTTTCAGGGTTTTTTTTTGTTTGGGGCTACAGGCTTTGGTAGCAGAAGGACAGAGAGATAATGGTTTATTTTGTAAAGCTGCTTCTATTTCGGAGTTCTCCCAGAGATTTCGTGGTCCAATCAGTAGGTAACACACTCTATTTTCCTAAATTTGATCTATGCTGTAAAATTCTTTGGCTCCTGGATAGCCAATTGGTCTTAATCTCTTTTATAATAACTTTTTAAAGAAAGGAGGAGAGGGAGATGGAGCTGTATGTGGCACTCCATAGGGTGTTCCCAGTAGCCTGCAGAGATATTGTCAGTAGTATAACGTGATTTATTCATTTAGTGTTTTCTCTCCCTGAAGATAAATCTGGATGCACTGAGTTTGCAGAACTAATCCCACAGTCAAAATCCTGGATGGAAGTCACCAAGCAGAAGAAGGCAAAAAAACAGGCTGGCTTTGTAGGTGTACAGGTTGCAGGTGCTTCCAGCCTGCCTTTCTGCTCACTGTAATTCTAATCCCATCTAAGTGCATTTTATGTGTGTATATAAGTGATTCATCCTTCTTCATTCTCTGTAAGGAGTTTTAGGAGATTGTGTGTGTACGAGAGAAAGCGAGCGAGTGTTTTGTTGCCGAGTGGACCCTGCAACGTTTTCTTACTGGTGTAGCTGCTCTGACATCTGACAGTTCTGCTCAGTCCCAGCCCATTGCCATCTGGATGGCAGAATCATATTGTTAAGGGTTATTCTGGGGGCAAATCTGAATAAAATGGGTTAATTAAATAGAAACAATGCTGTTGTGTTCTGCCTAATGACACATGGCCAATTCATTTCAAACTGACAACCCAAGGACATTTTAGAAAGTGACAACATGTTTCTAAACCTAGGGGTGGAATGATTTCTTTTTAAAGCAAAATGAAATAGATGTCACTTGTATCTCAACAACATATAAATTCATGTCTTAGACAATGGCACATTTCCTAATGTACCTTTTTATCTTTCATTTATTCCCCCTAATTTTCCTTATTAACTGTAATTCTGTTGTGACATCCGAGTGTCATTTTATAATGATGAAATTTCAAATAAGAAGCAGCATGAAATGGGAAGTTTTGGATGAGCTGGGAGACAAGAGCACACTGTGGAAATGAGCTTCTGTTTTTTTCTTACCACAGCAATGAGTTCTTGTGTTATTCAGGGGAGGCTGTTTACCATCCATGCAGCAAAAACTATGACCAGCCCTCTTTTGAGAGGGCAAGGAGTCAGTGCAAGATTGAGAAGACATCACACTTTTAAACTCCTCTTTTAACAGGGTGCAGCAGATAGGAAACCATAAGTACATTAATGCAAACAGCGTTTGTACAGGCCAAGCAAGGTACAACCAACAATTTATTTTTAACAATGCTGACACTACCCAAACTGCAGAAATACTAACAAAGAGCCTGGAGTAATAACTTCCCCTCAGATTTCTTTTTACAGTACTTGCAGCATTCTCTGAGCAGCATTTATGTACTGGGTATAAATAGGCAGGTACAAAACCCATTCCATCTCCCAGAGAACAGAGACACTGGTTTATTCTCTCCTCAGAAAATTAAATGCTTATCCATCTGTGGAATTATTTTTGAATGAATAAGTTTGTAGACTTTCTTTAGCTGGGTTATTGTTTGCTCTTTTGGAACATTCTTTGCTTTCACAGTTGTTTTGTTCCTGCAACAGAGGAAATACGGCAATGTGTATTTTTCTCCCCGCTGAGGTCTGAGGCAACCTTATATTATAAAATAACCAAAGATTGATAATCACAAAGGCTGCAAAGGAGAAGCTGCACTTTATTTAGAGAAAAACATTTGTGCTATAAAGAGGAAACAAAATTCTTTGTTTTGTTGCAAAAATATTTCTTTGGATTCTAAGCTGTACTGTGTGCATGGTTTTGCCCTGCTTTTCTATTTTACAGTACTCTAAATATATAAATGGAATTTTATTTGCTTCTGAATGTTCATGACCTGAACAACTCTACTTTTATTAAGGATTGTCTCCCTTCATAGAAGACAGTGGAAAAGTAGCATGATATGGTCAGGGGGATGGAGAACTTTAGACCATATGGAGTGGACCTGAGGCCTCTGATAACCTATTTCTCAAAATATTATTTTGACAAGTCATTCCATATGTTTGGTTGAGTTAGCTGCTGGAAGAAGGCTGTGGGGTATCTTCTTGTTTTTCAGATCTGTTCTCTTCATGTAAAGACTTGGAAATAGCAGACCTTTGGGAGCAAGGTAGCAATCTGGATCCCAAAATGTGTTTTTCAGATATGTGTATATATATATATATAAACAGAATGCAGTAAGAGTTGACCTTGAGTTTAAAATGCTGCTCAGTGAGTGCATCTTGGTTTGAATAGTAAGTTCAAAAACAAAAAAAACCAAGAATGCCTATTTAGTTCAGAGCTATAATGCCTACATAGTTCAGAGTGCTCTCCTTTAAGCCTTCATAAACTGTTCTGAGCCTGTAGCATCTGGGATCTGAGGAGAGGTTGTTGAATTTGTTAAGGTTTTCTTTTGAAGTTCAAATGATATTTATATGTAGTGAATTTCAATCTCTGTTCTTAGAGTGGATTTTCTGATCAACACCCTGCTTCCCCAGTAACAGCAAAAATTTACTTTCATGGCTTTAGCTGAGTGTCCCTCATGTGCACTGGGTAGGGAATGGTGGCCTGTACACATTTACTGCCACCAAATGTCTGCAATACAAGAGCCCTTCCTCTGCTTGGGAGGAGCAGGTCAACTGGAAAACCACTTCCAGGTTTGTCTTTTTCTTCTCATTAATCTGTCAGGAAGATCACAGATTTTTAAACAAGCAGTAGATATTCAGGCTTAGGGAAATGTCTAAAATCCAATAATATTTATTATTTCTATGTATTTGCCAGGTATCTAATAGAATTCTCTTGAATCTGAATTGATGCTAAAAAATTCAACTCCTTTTATACTTGGAACCTAGCTGAAATTCAGTATCAATTTTAACTTTATCAAGACTGTTTGTCAAAATGATGCTTTTAACTGTCTTTTGAATTATAACCTCTTTTAAACTAAAACAGGAGAGATTTAGATTATACAGGAAGTTAGGAAGAAGTTCTTTACTGTTAGGGTAAGGGGAGGCCCTGGCACAGGTTTCCCAGAGAAGCTGTGGCTGCCCCATCCCTGGAAGTGTCCAGGTTGGCCAGGTTGGAGCAACCTGGGATAGTGGGAGGTGTCCCTGGCCATGGCAGGGAGCTGGAACTGGATGATCTTTAAGGTCCCTTCCAACCCAAACCATTCCATGATTCTGTGATCATTCTGTATGTGCAAGTCCCTTCTTCCAATGTACTGCACTATCAAGTTCATTTAAAAAACTGCTGCAAAGAAATATATCTTAGGAACTCACATATGATCAATTGTACATATTTGTTTTGTGCTCTACAGTGCATATTTAATCTTAAATCTTCCCTCTGAAAATAGTGCTTCCATTACTGTTGTCATAAAATAAATTGTTGAAGGCATTTCTGAAAGAATTTCTCCCAAAGCCACTGCAAATGCATTTCTTTATCTAAGTCCAGTGAAGGATAGATGAGATAGTCTTTTTTCTTTTCTTCTTTTTTCTTTTTTTTTATATGTTACCACCCTTTCATTTATAAGTAGAAGAGTGGTTAAACTTGTTACAAGCAGAACCAGCAACTAAATTGTCAACTGTGTGATCTTAGTTGTGCCAAAGTAAGGAGTTAAGAAATGCATTTATAGCAAAACCCAACATGAAGCCATATACAAAGATATACCTGTAAATAGAAGGCAGCATTTTATTTTCTCCCATTTTTCTCTCTGTCCTGCTGCTTGACAGTAAACCAAGGTCTTGCTGGTGAGAATTGGAGCACCTGAAATCACAGCAGCTCTCTGATCCCAGTGACACAGCCTTATCCCCAGCTCAGCATTCCTCCCTCATTTTTTTCTCTAAGCTCTTGTCTCACCACTGAATTTTGTGTTTCTCAACATTCCTATTAACTGACAGTTCTGGTTTATTTTGCATCCAGTCACTGATGTGTGGTTTACTGACTTAATTTGGTAAATATCCAGGTATATGAAGCACCAAGGCTGTAAAACCTAAAAGCTGGGTTTTTTCCTCAGGAGAAAGTGAGCCTTGCTGGCTGCTGCAGGAACCCCTGCAACCACTGCCAGGACCCTCAAACATGTTTCCTTCTTCCAAATGTGTCCCTGTTTGTAGTTAAAAGGATGCTTCTCTTACGATGCACTAAAGTACATCATAAAAATATACAGCCTCTTAAAAGTAATTTCCACTGATGAGTTATTTTTAAATCTTTTTAAACATAGGCATGTTCTGGGAGAGATTTGAGGTTGTTTAGCTTGGAGAATAGAAGGCTCCTGGGAGATCTTAGAGCCTCTTGCCAGTGCTTAAAAGGGCTCCAAAGGAGCTGAAGAGGGACTTTGGACAAAGGCCTGGAGTGACAGGACAAGGAGAATTGGCCTCAAACTAACAGAGGGCAGGATTAGATGGGATGTTGGGAAGAAATTCTTGCCTGTGAGAGTCCTGAGGCCCTGACACAGGTTGCCCAGAGAAGTTGTGGATGTCCCATTCCTGGCAGCGTCCAAAGCCAGGTTGGAAGGAGCTTGGAGCAACCTGAGATGGTGGAAGTTGTCCCTGCCCACGGCAGGAGGTTGGGACTGGATGAGCTTTGAGGTCTCTCCCCACCCAAACCATTCTGTGACTCTATGAAAAGTCCCCAGGCTCTGGTCCCTGGCTGCAGGGAGCTGCTGTCCCTGTTGCCTCTTGCTGCACTTTGAAGCTGACTCTGAGGCCAAGAGATTCCACTGCCAGACCATGGATATTTTTCCCCCTTTTAACTGCTGTTGAATAAGATTACACACTCTATCCACTTATATAGCCAATATTAAAGCTATCTGGTGAATTGAAAAGCCACCTGAGTGTTCTTTAGCTAGAATAGCTTGAGGCTATGTATTTTTTCATGTTAAAAGCTCTAATGATGTGCTGGATGATATGTTTCCAGGCAGAAAAAAACCCCTCACTGTGCTTGGGGGAAGGTCAGGTCAGTGACAGAGACTGAACTTCCAAATTGCTCTTTTTGCACGAGGAGTTGTGAGAAGGGGATTTCAGAGTGTTTGAGCAGAAATTTGGTCTGCTTTTGAATTTAGCTGCTGAATCACAGGGAGCTGTGTAACTAAGCAGTGGTTTAATTTCCTTAAAACTGCACGGGACAACACTAGAAATTTATTTCTGATGTAGTCCTAAAATACAAAGTGGGTCTGTAGACCTCAGGAAATGGAAAAGAGAGGAATTCACCCCCCATATAGCAGTTGCTGGATCACCTGCACTTAATGGCCTGTAGAATAAGAGCAAAATCAGGCAAAAAGCCAGATCTACCATCCCTGTCCTAGTCTTCTCTCACCCTGGTGAGAGACAAGGTGGAATGACTGTTACCATGAACCATCCCAGCCTTGCTGCTGCTCCAGAGGCACTGCAGTATTTGTTGGTTACAGAAATGCATTTTCCATTTTTAAATCAACCATTTTTAAGCCCCTGCCTCTCATTATGCCCAGGAGTAGACCCTAAAGACTGTCTATAAGGTTTTAGAGCCTTTCAACCTCTATTTTAGACTCAGTTTTATCTAAAAAATATCTATAAATCTCCTCTTTACTGGAGTATCTACACACAGAAGGGCATAAATCGTCTTGTGCCTAGAGTTGAGTTCTCTATTAATCTTTTGCCAGGGCTAAAACTAACAGCACTTGGAGTCTGTGTGAAAGTCCTTACAAAGGGGGAAAAAAAGCTGTTACAAATGTGGCTGTTATTTGTTTAAACATTTGGAGACATTTATAGTGTGATGCCAGCTTGTTTTTTTGCCCTTGCTCCTGGTTTTTTGTTTGTGTGTATATCAGTGAATCCTTTCAAACTTGTCAGGCAAGAAAAGTTTTCCTTGTTTAGCTGAGTAAAATTAAGACTGTGAAGGAGTATGATTGTTTTCTATAAATACTTTAGGACGTAAACATCACAGAGGAAGAAAGCAGCTCTTTAAGTTAAAGGACAGATTTGGCAGAAGAACAAATGGAGTACATTGGCCATGAATACATTTAAGCTGGAAATTAGGAGTTTTTTTAAATAGGTTGAACAGAAAAGCTTTAGGAAACTTTCCAACCAAAAAGTGGTGTTAAAAGAACTCAATATTTTTGCCACTGTCTCCAGTACCTTGAGAAAAGGGATTGCATCATGGGATGTCATAGACAGGGAATTACACTGAAGCTCCATTGCAAGATGCTCCATACATGTAAAATATCTTCTTGACAACATTTGGAATAATGAATATTTTTCTCCATTTTTGTAGAATCATAGAATGAGAGAATGCTTTGAATTGGAAGGGATCTTAAAGACCATCCAGGTCCACCCCCCTGCCATGGGCAGGGACACCTCCCACTATCCCAGGTTGCTCCAAGCCCCATCCAGTCTGGCCTTGGACACTTCCAGGGATGGGGCAGCCACAGCTTCTCTGAGCACCCTGTGCCAGGGCCTCCCCACCCTCACAGGGAAGAATTTTATCCCAATATCCCATCTAACCCTCCCCTCTGGCAGTGGGAAGCTCTCAGAGTCTGTCCTGTCCCTCCATGTCCTTTTTCAAAGTCTCTCTCCAGCTCTCTCAGAGCCCCTCTGGAAGGGGCTCTAAGGTCTTCCAGGCTAAACATCCCCAGATCTCCCAACCCCTGGATCATCTCCTTGGCCTTTTCTGGACTCATTCCAGAAGCTCCACGTTCTTCTTGTGTTGAAGACCCCAGAGCTGGACACAGCCCTTCAGGTGGGGTCTCACAGGAGGGGAGCAGAGGGAGATAATCACCTCCCTCAACCTGCTGCTTATGCTCCTTTTCTCCTTTAAGGCTCTGTTTCTGCAGTATTATATATCTACTAAAATTAGGACTGAGAATATTTTCATTCTCTTCAGACCGTCCTGCAGCTTCCCAAAGTTCAGTGCATTCAGTGCAGGTTAATTTCTGTGGGCAGCTTTATTTTTCAAAGTGAAATGCATCAGAAGTCCTGATAAACATAAAAAGACCATCACACAGTCTCAGGAGGAGTGGATAGAAAACAAAGCAGGGCAGAGTTTCAGGCAGTGCTTTATGATGGGCAGTTTGGGAAGATGAATTTGTGCAGAACATGAAGAGTTGTTGATGAAATCTTCTGTAATTGCTTCTTTACCATCTCCCTCCTCATACACCAGGCATTCAATTTGTGATCAGCTTGCTCTACATTGTTCTGGGTTTTATTATTTTATTCACCTTTTTTTTTTCTTTTATTTTACTTTTTTTTTTTAATTTTGCTTGCAGCGGAAATGCATCATGTGTTTGTTCTGATGTGGACAAAGCTTAGTCACACTGACAAGAGTATATTGAGTCAATAAATATAACTGACCTAGATCATTCACTTGTTTTGTGCTTGTATTGTATTTTGTAAACCTTTTTCATATCTGGTGTTTTATTCATATGTCATGGTGTCTGATGTCTGGTTCAAGACGAGGGCTGTATATATAACGATTCACTTGCTGTGATAATTCAAACAACGAGGCTTTTTTACAATATAAGTTTGATCCACAAATTGGAGTTTTTGCTTATTGCAAAAGTTTTTGCTTGTTGTTGCTGATTTCTTTTGTAAATCTACAATCTAGGTTCTCAAAAGTTAAGTAAACCATGTTAATATTTATATGTTTGAGTAGTCTTAAGACTTACTGAAAAGTCATAATTCTTCATACACCAGCTCTTTATCATTAATTTGCTGAATATTCTATCAATATGTAACTTTGACTCAAATAAACCTCCATTTGAAGTTTTTATGTTCTTCATCAAACTAAACAAATATGACCAAGAATCCTCACAGGAAAGACTCTGTTATTTTCCAAAACATCCAGAAATCTGAGCAGAGCCCTCTGCAGTGCACAGCATTGTATTTCCCTTGTCTTGAAAACAAAAAGTCCTTGCTAGAATCAAAGTGGAAAACTGAAATAGTAATTCCAGTTATCTTAGTGCTCTTTTATTGTCTCACCTGTTAATAATCACTCTAATAGGCAGGGAATAAATAGACATGTTTTGGGATAGAGGTTTATGATTGAGAACACATTTTTTTCCATTATTTGCATAATGCTTCTCTCTCTGGTGCCTGCAGGTGGTTGTCAGCATTTGCTTTTCTGTTGATCAGGCTCCAATTCCTGTTGTGCATCTTTTACTCCAAAGGGGAAGGGAAATTAATCTATTATTGATCAGGATCCAGTTCCTGTTGTGTATCTTGTACTGGAAAAGGAAAGGGACATTAATCCATTATGGGTTGATAATTCAAACCATCTGCAGGTAGTGCCTGGAATCAGTGAATGTGTTCCACTAGGGAGTTTGTATTTGTAAAGTCTTTTTTTTACTTTCCTGGAGCAATCTTGAGATACTGTGTGATTGCCATTTCTCCTCCTTTCTCATATTCTGTGATACACAGGCAGAGATTGTACATTCTTGATGCCATAATGTTGTACTATATGTAATATTTTTGCTGTTTGTATTGGGCTCTTATCTCCTATCCTGCTTTTTTCCTGATATAGGTATCCATAATTTGCATGTATCCTGCATAGTAATTGCAAAGACATCTCTATATATTCTGCAAGCCTGACAGTCTGTAGGAAGTTTCTGGTGAAGGTTGTCCAATCTTTTTCTCCCGGAATAACCTACAAATGGTTTCAAAGTTCTGTTAAAGTATTCTAATGTCTCCATTAGCCTGGGGGTTTGGTACTGGTGATCTCTTCTGTAAAGTGTTTTTCTCTGTTGGACAAATTTCATAGTATGAAGCAGTAAGTTCAGTTTTGGACACTGATTCCTGGGGGATCCTGTCTTTGTTGAAAACCGGACACTGAGGAGTAGTAACAATAGTAACTTACACTAAGAGTAGGGATGACAATCAGTCAAGCTCACATTCCAGGCTCTACCTCACATGGAGTAAACAAGGGTGATCTGGATGATTTCTTAGGCAATTCTGCCTCCTGCTTATGGTCACCTTGTTTGGATTAAGTGTCTTCAGGGGGTTGAGACTTACAAGCCTGAAAAATAAAACTTATCATTTTTTCTCAAATCCAAACTCAAACTATTACTTCTTTTCAAGAGATAAACACTTTCTGTCACTTTCCATTAAGGCTGGTTTACCCCATATCTCTGTCAGATGAATTTGATCATCCATTAAAGTAATACACTTAATATTCTGCACTGCAAATACAGATATAGATAAAGTTTGCATGCCACAATGTAAAATCTGGGAAATAACCTAATATTTATACATTTATGAAGGGGAAAGAACCTATTGTAACTTCAGTCATGTGGCCTGAGTGAGATTTCAGTTCTGTTGGGGAAAATTAAGCACCCAAGTGGCTTTGATAAAGTCTGTGATCTTTACAAGCTGTAAATTATGATATTTAAAATTCCTTGTACCTTACATGGCAATATATGTACAGAGATAAAAACACTGTCTTTCCAGAGATGATAGGGCAGTGTACATAATTATTGTGTTTAAATAGCAGATTAAAATTCTATAGCTCATCAGCATTAAAAAAGCTAAAGAGCACTTGGATGGGTTTCACCCTTGGTCAGACAGGAGGAGGGAAGGGGGGAGTTCAGTGAGCTCCAGGATCAGCAATGTGCAGCCATACCCAGACACCTGTGATAAAAACAAATAGACCATGCAAGAGGTGTTCACCTTTTCTTTTTCTCTCTTCCCTCAATTTACCTGTGCTTTGTGCAGAATTGCCAGATTCCTGAATTCCACAATCTGGAGAGGAGTTTATGTTTAGAGGAACAGAAAATCCTCAGATCTTCTCTTCTTAATTTTCTGGGGTTTTGTCACATTTTTTTCTCTCTCTTTTTTTTTTTTTGGCTCTTTTTAAAAATAATTCTAATAAGGAAAACATGATATCAGTGCCAGGCTACCTTAATATCTTGTGCTGTAAATGGCAGCAGTTCACCAACTGCTTCATGAACAGGTGGGGATGGGAAACACTGAAGAACTGAAGGACAAACTCCCTCCAGTCCTGAATCCAAGCCTTTGGTCCTTCCTCAAAGACTGGTTGANTCTTAATTTTCTGGGGTTTTGCCACATTTTTTTCTCTCTCTTTTTTTTTTTTTTTTTGGCTCTTTTTAAAAATAATTCTAATAAGGAAAACATGATATCAGTGCCAGGCTACCTTAATATCTTGTGCTGTAAATGGCAGCAGTTCACCAACTGCTTCATGAACAGGTGGGGATGGGAAACACTGAAGAACTGAAGGACAAACTCCCTCCAGTCCTGAATCCAAGCCTTTGGTCCTTCCTCAAAGACTGGTTGAGGTCTGTCCTGAAGGCACTGCAGGTATTGAGCCCTTGTAAATCCTGGCAATAGTTAAGACAGTGAGTAATGAAAAAATTTAGAAGCAAAGGAAAGATTGGAAACACTGAGAATGCTGTGGCTGAAATGAATAGAATGTAAAATAAAACTGTGAGCTCCTTTTGGAGAATATAGTCTCTCTTGGATTAGGACTCTTCCCTAAATGGCAGCCCTTCTGTCCAGCTGTCTATTAAGGACTAGAATCTATCTAAGAGCACACCTCTTAAATTTTCTTCAGTGCCACTCAGCCTGGTCTCTGCAGCTTCCTACAGGTTCTCCCCAGACTTACTGGTCTAATAACAAAGCATTCTCTGGCTGCAGTTCTGGGGAAAGTGTTTTTCTCTAATGTTGCTTTCCTTTCGTAGAGTAGGGGGATCAGAAAGCTGATAGAAATGAAAGAACTTTTCTTTCCAAAAAGATAGGGGATAAGGGACCACCATTCCCAGCCATATTCCATTAGTGAATTCATCTCATGGTAAGTGTGTTCCTGTGTTTACTGGTATTACTCCCCCATTTCAGTGTCTTTAATAAATATTTCCTTCAGAGAAGCTGAAGCTCAATCATTAAATTAAAGGGTACATTGGAAACTGAGCAGTTCTTAAACAGTGTCAAAAATCAATAGGGGACCATGGGATGGCAGGGATGGGAAATGGCTTGTGAGGAGTGCAGAGAAGCTTCCTGAGGGGAGGGGAAGAGGAAGAAAACTTGGACAACAAAAAGTCTGATGAAATCAAAAAGGAACAGTGAAGAGGGAAAAAAATTTGTTTTCTGCAAAGGATTTTCACAGAAAATGTCTGTTTACTAACAATGACATTCTTCATTGGATTTTAGTGTAGCATCAGTCAAGTAAAATCACTTTTGTGCAGTGCATTAGGAGGTAGAAGGATGAAGTGGCTTTATTGACAGGTAGGATGAGAAACCTGGAAAGTCTGGGTAGTTGTTCATTATCTGATTGTTTGCAGTAGCTTTCTACCTTCCCCAGCCTGATCTGCCACATCACATCATCCAAACAGAATCACAGTGTTATTCCTTACCTCGACTAGAATCCTGCCTATTCTGGTACTTCAACCTGTGGATTTCAAAGGGATGAAGTTCTGAAAGGATGGGGTGGACTCACAGATCCCATGTTACAGCCATATTGAGATTTTTACTGTAAAGTAGAACTAAGTTTCTCCTTTGATATTTAGAATAGCCACAAAACAAAGCTACAAACTGCCCCCTGCAAAAGGGAATATTGTTGTTGAGTTGGATTTGGCAGGCATGGGGCAGAGTGGATTATGACAAGGAGTTTCTTACTGCTGCAAAAAGAAATTTAAACTATCTTTGATTATGAAATAGGAATATGCACACTGTCTGCATACTCTTTAAATAGTACTTTGAAATGTTGTTGTTTTCTCAATGTACTTGTTAAATCTATAGCTGATCTTTGTAGGTATATTCCTGGGATTATCTGACCCTTCTGATGAGCCCTCTCTATCACATCAGTATTAGTTCAGTCACAATCTTTAGCAGCAAGAGTTCCTACTTGCATTTCCCAGTTTCCCATTCTGCTTAATGGGCATGAACTAGACTCCTTGGCAGAAAATATTTGATGACTGGCTTGCTTTTCCATCCGTTTATTTTTATTTTCATTACTTTTCTCTGTAATTTGTTTATTGGTTTTTGTATCTTTAGAAAATTTTATTACTCTGTTATTCAAGCTAAAAAATGGCTAATTTTTCTTTCCCAAATGAGTTGCTTGAAGCAAAGTACCTATGAATACATGGGTATTTTAATTCACTTACTAAATGTATACAGAGAAAATTTACAAGCTGCCTTTTTACCATTTTTTAAGTGTCTGCTGACTGTTGCATAAGCTAAATTATTTACAGTATAGAGCCTCACAAAAGAGTAACAGATTTGGGTTATTTACTTTCCTGATAAGAAAAAGGGATTGAAGTTGCTGTGATATGCTGCTTTGTTAATTTTATATTTGTTCCCCAGTGTGTAAAATCTTTTTAAAGAACTAACATGAGTATTGGCAGACTCTTTTGAAATGGTATGGAAGGGGTAAGATTAAACAAAACATGAAAAGGTCTTAAAAATATAAGTCAGCAAGTGTTTGATAAAAATAAAAGTGCTCAACAATGGAAAACCTTTAGGATGCTTAATTTATTTGCTCTCTCTGAGAATGGCCCCTGCACTCCAACTGGGTGTAATTCTTTGGAGTTCTGTGTTTTGAATAATTCCAGGCTGGGTATATTGGAACGGTGTGTTTGTGCTGTGTTGGGCACCCCAGTACAGGAAAGGTATTGAGCTACTGGGGAGTGTCCAAAGGAGGACAATGAAGATGGGGAAGGACTGGAGGGGCTGTGTGAGGAGCAGCTGAGGGCACTTCAGCTGGAGAAGAGGAGACTGAGGGGAGACATTGCAGGGACAACTTGCTGGGGAGGGGCAGAGGAGGGGCAGGGACTGAGCTCTGCTCTGTGGGGAGCAGGGACAGGCCCCAGGGAATGGGCTGGAGTTGTGTCAGGGCAGGGTCAGGTTGGATCTCAGGAAAAGGTTCTACCCCCAGAGGGTGGTTGGGCACTGCCCAGGCTCCCCAGGGCAGTGGGCACAGCACTGAGGCTGCCAGAGCTCAGCAAGTGTCTGTGTAGTGGTCGTGGAGATTCCCCTTTTATGAGGGGATTCAAATCTATGGCGAGGCTGAAGAGTGAAACTTGCAGCAGTGCCTGGAACGTGGCAGCCCTTGTCACAGGTGTGCAGAGCCCTCACAAGGTATCTTTGTGCCCGTGCAGGTGCCACAGCCCCATCTGACTCCCTGGCTCCTGTCATCGTGATCCGCCCTCAGAACACCAGCGTGGTCACAGGGAGCAGCGAGGCCACCCTGGAGTGTGTGGCCAATGCCAGGTATGGAAACATCCTGTGAGGTTACAGGGAACTCATTGTAACACACTTGTCCTTTGCTGACAAGGACATAGAATGTTATTTTCTGGTTTTTTATTAATTTAGAGATTGAGGCAGAATGCTTGCTCTTCAACGCAACCTGATGAATAATCTTGTTTGTCCAACATTACTGAATTAAACCTATTGATTTTTCTGGCCAAATGAGGGCACAGGCAGGGGCGCTTCCCCACCTGTTCCTCACACAGAAAGGAGAAGAAGTACAGTGGTGTTCAAGCAGCAGATATTATCTTAAGGAAAAGGTTATGGTAGGGGTTAATAATATTTAACTGTGTTGCCTGTCAACAGGAATGGTGGTCTTGTTGAACAGTCGATGCTGCCTAGTAAATAAATTAGTGAGGATCTCCTATGAAGTAATTTATTTCAGTCACTCTCATTTTACAGTGATTATTGCTCAACTATTCATAATGCACTGTAATATTGAATTCACAGCATTGCTCCTATGTTTCCATCTAGTTGGCCTTGAATAGCTTTGAATTTCACTGGAAGTAAGTAGTTGAAGTCCTTGGATGATAAGACCAACTGATTCACTTTCCCCTCTGAGGGTAGAGATGTTCTTGATATGATTAATATTGTTTTGGTAATTGAGTTATAATGAAAGCACTTCCCATGCAGCTGATTCCCATAGCAGTATTTACTCCTTTTGCTTAGAGAAATCAAATTATTAGCACTTAAGTTCTATTGCTGTATCAATTAGCTGTACTTGCATAATGCCACTTGAGTAGTCTGTAGTCTGGATGTGTAGAAGTTACATATGAGTTTATTTCTTGATAGGGAATGTTGGGAATAGAGGAAGATTTAAATAAGTTTTATAATCTGTAATATTATAGTCTGCATATATATGCACACACAGAAGATTATTCTGTAATATATGTGTTTTATTGTTGTATTCTTGTATTATATTTCTTGGCAGACCTCTTGAGAGACTAAGTGTGACCTGGAAGAGAAATGGAATAAAGATAACCAGTGGCATTAGCAGCTTTGGGAGACGACTCACTATCACCAACCCAACCTCTGCTGATGTGGGGATGTACTTCTGTGAAGCAAAACTGAGAGAGAGCACAGAGGAACCAGCAAGAGCAAAAGCCTTCCTTTCTATATTGGGTAATTCTCAAGGCAATGTGTTTTTTAGTAAAACAGGCTGTGGGCTGAGGTATAATAGGAAATAAAATTGATATCTTAATATTTCATTGACCTTACATTTGAACCTTTCTTCAGAGAACAGAACAAAGGAGGTGAAGGAGGGTTATCTTCCAAATTAATTCAGCTGTTCTTCCCCACTAATATAAATTCATCAAATAGACTTTTTAAACACTGATGTGATTCTGAATCCCCTGTGAAACTATACATTTAATGAGAATTTTGAGAAATACAGTAGTAAAATCCTTAATGGGCAGCTTCCATATCTTGGCTTTTAGGTGCATTAAATCCTGATTAGCTTCTGGCTTGCTTACATCTAGTTTTCATATGTCAAGTGCCTGTATTCTGAAAGAAAGCTTTTAGGAGCACTTCTGTGACTTGTGTGTGCAAGTGCCAGTGAGGGGCCAAGAGCACACACAGGCAGAGGGCACTGCTGAGGTGACAGGAGAGGGGAGGAATTACCATTAACGCAGCTTTGTTTGCTGGACCTTGGGCTCTGAGGGAAACTTCGGGCTTTGTGCTTCTGAAGTGACATTGCTGCCCTTTTCCTGCCCCTTCATACCATCTCCTCTCCAAGTGTTGCTGTGGGAAGGAGATTGGCAGTTGGAAATGTGGTTATCAGCATATCCTGATACCATACTGCAAATTAGCACCCTGCAGACAGAGCAGAGTGTTTTAGGACTTTTAGACTAGAAGAGATGTTTTAGACTGGGGACAGTGAGATGTTTTAGGCCAGAGCTGATTGTGTAAAGTCAAGCTTTCGTGTAATAGCGCCAGTAATAACTGTGTGAATGTCCTGGGGAGATCATTGCTCTGGCAGTGACACGGGAGATCATTGCTCTGGCAGTGACACGAGTCTCAGTGTTGGTCAGGATTCATGACCTTCCCTTTAAGGAGCAGAGATGGACTTCACTTATTTATGGGTTTTGTTTAAACTTTTCCTTAATCATAAGATCTTTTTGTACCTGGTTTACCTTTGCTGCTCTGCTGTCAGATCCACCCTAATGCAATACTTAAAGCAGCCTCTTGGTTAATATAAAAGATTCTTAAATACAGTTACAATAAAACTGAAAAATAATCATTGGGGAATCATAGTAAACAAGCAGTGCTTTAGTAGTTTACCTGCTCTCTTATTTTTAAATGTTTTATTTATTTCTTATCCAGTTTTAGGAGGCTGTCAGGGAATGAAGTTATGAAAAGGTCTGTAGATAAGAACAAGCAGATGAAAGAAAGAAGAAACAAATTGGTTACCGATTACTTTTATTTCCTTCTGATGGAACACGACACTTCAGATGCAGGTGTTTACTCGATGTGTCAGCAAAGCCTGATAGATTTCTTTATTTATGAGTTCCTTGAGCTGCAGGATGGTTCTCTAATTCCAAACAGGAAGCCAAATCAAAGGATTAGTAGTTAATGCATAACTTATATTCAGCTTTAGAATTCTTGGATGGATCTGGTCGTCATTTAATTAGTCAAGGGATGGTTTCTAGAGGAAAGTGCAGACAAGATTCAAACCTAAGTATTTCTGCAGTGTATCTCTCATAGTCCATTGGGGTAGTACTTTACAGAGAACCAAGTGTGTTTGGCCATTTGCATGCATAAAATATTTGTAGTGTGTACGTGTAGTTGGGGAGCTGATAATGAGCTGTACTTGGGAGAAAAACACACTGTGGACTTAATGAGGGGTCTTGACTAACAGAAAAAGGAAATTGTGTTAAAAGAAAATGTTTGTTTTCAAAATGGGAGAAATCAAAGGCAGACCCTCAACAGTATGGCAGTGAGAACTTCTGTGGATCAATAGAGAAAAATACTTTGCTATTAACAGGTAGAATAGGGGTAGCGATAAAAAGGTGCATCAAAGATATCACAAACACTGAGTTAATCAAAGCTTTTTTACAAATATATCAATTCCTGACTTTCCCAACTGCAGGAAGTCACACAATTTGAGTATTGCTCAGATGGTGACAAGAGCTTTATTAGAAGGCAGTGGAACTTAGTACAAAGGCACCTACTCAGTTCCCATTATTATTTGTGACCCTACAGTATTATCTCTGAAGTTTTTCTGGATATTTCTGAGAGTACATCTTGGTTTGTAAATTAGAATCACGATAGTATTCAAAAGATCTAAATCTCTAATATTTTAGAGTAGTATAAGCAAGAAGAAAATTCTCTAGTCTTGTTCTGCTGCAATTTTCTTCTGAATATGGCAAAGAGCTTCCTGACATCTTCATATTGTTCCAGAAAAGATAAACTGAGGTGGTTCCAAACCTTGGTTTTATTAGCTGCAGTTGTTATAAATTTTTAAAGAGTATCATGTTCCTCGGTTGGCAGAGTAACAGTTTGGGAAAGATTTGTTGCAGATTAGATAAGAGCACATTTGTTTTATCACTAACAGTTTGAAGATTAAGTAATTTAAGGAGTCTTCTCATGAACAAACCAATTTGAAAACTGAGCTAATCTTAAATTCTTTTGCTCCACTTCTGCAAGTTTTGTTAGTGACAAATTGCAATAGTCATTTCTTAAGTGACTATTCTATACGAAATTACAAATTTTAGGAGCTTAAGAAAATGAGGAATGAAACTCTTCCACTACATGAAATCCAAACTGCTCTTTAAATTAGATGCAGTCAGAAAATAAAATCTGAACAAAATGAAGAGAAAAACAATTAGAAAGAATGGCCTGGCATGATGAGTGGTTGTACAGAATTGAGGGTTGAAGCCTTGGTCTGTTGAAAGGAATAGGATGGAATAAAGCAGAGTAAAGGTCTTCCCTTCTTTTTGGAGCAGTTTTGTGCCCAGAGAGCTACATTGATAGACATATCATTCTCATCTTGGGAGAATTTTTACATCCCAGATTGATCAATTTCTTTCTGAAAATAAGACAAGAGAGTGTTCTAGGTTTGTGTCTCTCTTGAAAGCTCCCCTGGTTCTCATCAGGTACAAAGGATTCAGATTTATGGGACTATGGGATTCAGGAACACATCAGAAAAGTTGTAAGTTTAGTGTGAAGGGGCCACCTGGCTGGGCTCTGAGATGGGCTGTGTTTTATCCTTCACTGTTCTTTGGGAGTGGCCAGATGCAGAAGGATCTTTGTGCTTTGGCACTGCTCATGAATTTGCATTAAGTGATATGGAACTACCAGAACAGAAGTTCTTTTCCTCTGTAGCCAGGAGCCACCTCAGTGCCTTGTGCTCAGATCTCTGGAAAAAACAGCTCTCATGGCTCTGGCTTAGACACTTTGAAACACTACAGATGCTGTCTGAAATACAGTGGGAAAAGGTTTTCCATGATGATTGTGTTCAGGTATTGGGTTTGAGAGAAGATCCTGATAACTGTGTGAGAAAAGAGTAAGTTTTCAAGGAAACTATAATCTGAAATGTCTAATCACAATTTGGGCTCAAGGGAAAGAAATATTGACAGTTTGGGATTTGTCAAGCCTCGGAGGTTCTGAGATGGACAGGGAAATGCCCCCTTGGGCCCAAATGCACACAGGACCCACCCCACAGAGGAGTAATGAGACTTCTGGGAAGCCCAGTCCTGTCTCTGACATTCCTGAGACATCCCTCCTTCTTTCATTCCTGCAAACAGGACATGTGTTCCCTGTGCTGTTATAAGGTTTCAGAACACACGGACTGCAGCTCACAGTAGGGGTAGTAGCAAGAAACTAGACAGGTCTTTTCATCTCTGTGTGTTCTAACCTGATATTCATCCAAAGAAAAATCCTACTTCGAGGAACCTGCTATACCTGCATCTACAATGTGACTCCTCTCACGGCGTGGCCAGTCCAGAGTTATGGGCTTTGTACATACAAGGGGCTGTCAGGTTTCCAGCTCCTCTTTCTTTAGAGGATATTCACCAAATAAATTAGTTTATGGTAATGCTGGAGAAAGGCTTCCATGTTGAAGGCTCAGTTTTCCTTTTAAATATGCAGCCCTGAATTTCTGAGTGATGCAGGAATTTCAGCTTTGGAGGAGCCCCTGGGGCTTTCTCTGTTCTTTCTGACTTTCATGTGTGTATCTAGGATTAGGTCACACATCTCCAATGCAGCTTGAAGGCTATGTAATGGATGCTGACTGCTATCTTTGGAATGTTAAAATCAGTGACCATGTAAGTCTATGCAGGGGAAGTTAGAACAGTATCAAATTTTGCAGACTCCCAAGGGCTTTGCCCAGAGATGTCTTTCCAGTGGTGTCTGGAGTGCAAAAAACCCTGAAACCTTCAGCAATTATTAAAAGCAAGCATTCATATTCAAACACTCTTTTCCCCCTTTGCTTGTACTTGACCTTTTAGTGAAGATCAGTCAAGCACAATACAATATCTGAACAATACAGTATCTGTTTCTTTCAGTCTGATATGAGCTGTGACCCCTCTTGGTGCCAGCACGTGGCGATGCCAGAAGGGTGAACTCGGAGTAATGGGTCCTTTCCTGTTCTAACTACTGAGATTCTGTAATTTCCAAAAAATTACTGTCGCTCCTAGAAATTGCTGTGTCTGGGGACTTGTGTCTGGCATGTTATATAGTTTGGAACACTTTGTAATTTCGCCACACATACTAAATTTGAACACGTGATTATTGCCTACAACAATAATCGCTCAAATTCATACTCTGTGATTCAAACTAAGCTTATAAATATGCAATAGAGTCATGTATACAGACAGGCAGAATGCCCCTTTCGAATGCTATCTGACCCCTATAAATGTTGCTGCATTTTTATGGCCTCTTTCTTGACAGTTATTCACCAGGTGCTGTATAACCCAAATTCAGATACCCTGAATTTTTTCCTTGCAGTTAATGCTGGGCATTCAGGCCCTCAGGCACACACCTGATGTGCAGATGCTACATGTGACATCTCTGAAATGTTAGGAGTAGAGATTTTAGTTGTCCAGCACCTGTAACTAGAGCTGTTTCTTCCACCCCTGAGTTCTGTTGAAACCAGAGACTTTCACTGTGAAGGGCCTTTAGAACTTCCATGCTGCTGGTGAAAGACAAATGGATGTGGGAAAGCAGAACTGCATGGAAAACTTCGTGACTTCGAGGGTGACAGAGCCCTGGAAGAGGCTGCCTGGAGAGGTTGTGGAGTGTCATTCTCTGGAGATATTAAAAACACACCAACACAGTCTTGTGCAGCCTGCTCTAAATGAACCAGCTTTAGCACTTCTGGTCACTTCCAGCCCAGCCAGTCTGTGCTTCTGTGTGAAATCACTGTTTAATTTCCCTCAAAGCCCTAACAGTATCTCTACACCAATACTGCTGAGATTCCCTCATTCTTTTCATCCCCAGGGCTAATTTTCCTTGTATGTTAGACTTGGGATGCCACAGCACTGTTGTTCACATGGTGTAGCCTCAATCTTCCAGGATTCCTTATGAATTTGCCTTATCTTCTCACCCAGACTTGTCTTTATCTGTTGGCAATAGAAGCATTAAATTGTGGAGTTGCTTCTGGAAAGTTTTCTGTGTCAGTGTTTATCTTGCAAGCATAAGATCTGACTCCTCTGTGGGTGGCTGTTGCCTCTGTGTCAGTTGTAGCATTTGGCAGTGCTTCCAGCTGCTGGAATGGCACTGAGAGCAGAGTTCAGCAGGCTTTGGTCTAAGGGAAAAGGTGAGTATGGACTTGAAGTCTGGAAATCAAATCTGTTGGCACCAAAAGTCCTCTGGGAGCTGTCTGTGGCCTTTAGATTGCACCTTTCTGCTGCTCCTGCTCTTTTTGTGTCTTGTCTGCTTCTGTTTCTCCCTGCTTCTTT
>VYZS01034585.1:179-11404 GCA_013400695.1 Neodrepanis coruscans
CAGGTTGAGCCTGGCCCATCTCAGGTTAAGCCTGGCCCTTGTTCCCATGCTGTGATTACCTGGTATCTGGTGGGCTTGTTATAAGCGTTCTTCCCAGAAAAATGCTCTGTGTTTTGAATGATAGAGTGGAAACGGACTTTCTGAAAGTATAAAACATGGGGAAATCATTAAATCAGTGAGATCTGCTCCTTCCCAGACAGCCCCAAACCAGACAGAGCTCTGTGACAGCAGTAGGAAATGGGTCAATGGATGAGAAGAGGAAAATCCAGCACGTTCAGGTTTAAAAAANTTGTCCCCATGCTGTGATTACCTGGTATCTGGTGGGCTTGTTATAAGCGTTCTTCCCAGAAAAATGCTCTGTGTTTTGAATGATAGAGTGGAAACGGACTTTCTGAAAGTATAAAACATGGGGAAATCATTAAATCAGTGAGATCTGCTCCTTCCCAGACAGCCCCAAACCAGACAGAGCTCTGTGACAGCAGTAGGAAATGGGTCAATGGATGAGAAGAGGAAAATCCAGCACGTTCAGGTTTAAAAAATAAATTTTTGAAAGAAAGAAAAGAGCAAAACCCCCACAAATTAATGGCAAATTCTGGATTCCAAATTTGAAATGCTTTTCACACACAAGTTTTAGACAACAAGGTGTTAAGAGGCACAAAATACTTTAATCTTGATGGAGGCTGGTGATTATCAATTTAGCACACAACTCAAGAAAGGAAGAAAAATATTTCTGTTTGGAGGGAACAAGTCTGTGTGAAACAAAAACCATGGATTTTCACTCGTCCTTCTAAAACAGCAGCACCTTTTGCTGCTTCTTTTGGCTCAAAAAAACATGCAATTTTTTAAAATAGACCATTATAATTTTTGTCAGAGGACAATACAGCTCTAGAAACTTCCAAAGAGACTTTTCTGGAGAATTTGTAAGAAGTTTCTCTGGCTTTGTCATCCACCTCGGAGTTTTTTGGTCCAAATGTTAACAAAAAAATAAAATTACTTATTCAAAGGAATTAATTCTTGTCATAGACCCAGAGAAGACAATGAATATCCCAGACTTCTGTACCCACATGTAGCTGGAGGGAAGGCCCTGGTTGAGGGTTTTTCTTCCCTGATTTAACCAGAGATCCTGATATTTTAGTTTTGTTGGTTTTTTTTTTTAATCAGGATGCTCATAATAATTAGACTAAAAATTTAATCATTTAAATAATTTAATTTTTCTTTCTTTCTTACCAGGTGTGTCATGGTCTTACAGAGACTCTTGAAGATGAGGTGTGAACAAAATCAACAGGCAAGCAAGACATGACTCTTAATTGTTCATGTTAAAGCCATGGAAAAGATGAATTTTGCATGAATTCCATGAAAAAGGGCAAGCCAGACACTTCCACTCCTGTGGCTTGGGGAAGGAGAGGCTTAGATATCATTTTATTACTTTGGGTTTATGCTCTGAAGCAGAAATTACATTTCTAAATGAGATTTGTGGGGTTAGATTCAAGTTATATTTAAAAAATATCATCTTTCTAAATTATTATTTGGGATAATTAAAGGAGAATAATTTATTTCATTTCAAGCCTCTGCTGTTCTAGTGGTTCTTTCAGTAATCTAGAGCAGTTAAATGAATTTGTAAACTAAAACTTCCCCAAATTCTTATCTATTTTAGCAATGCCCACCATGTTTAAATTAGTTGATAACACAGTGGTGTTTGCTTTTGGTGTTTTCTCCTCCAACAAAAAGCCCTGAGGGTGGGATTGTATTTGTTATAAATTTGTATAAAGCCTCATCCCCAGTGTTGCAGATATTAATTTCCACAGGCAATCTAATTTTTCTCTAATTCCTCTGGCATTTCCATTGGGAAGGCTCTGGATGCTGAGCATCCTCCTGCATCTCTCTCTGGCTTTTTTCACACACTGGTGCTGAGGAAATCATCCTGCTGTGGAACCACTATTTACAAAGCAAATTTCTGTTTCAAATGCCCCATTAGTGGCTCCACATCACCAGGCAGATGTAAGAAGAGAGGTTGTTAATTGTAGCTCCAGGTATTTAGGTGGCAATAATCCCTGCCTGGAAGCTTGTTCCCAAAGCTGGGATGGCAGTAAATGTTGTAATGACAGCGAAATTAATTTGGAAACCACTTAGAGGAAGGTGAATGAGCTGAATTGTTGGGTGGATGAGTTGTCACACAAGCTGAGAGCCTGTTTGTGCCTCTGCTTCTGCCCTTCTCTTTGACCTTCCTTGGGAAAGTCCCTTAGAAAAGTGCCTGCTTTTATAAAAGTTGCCCTTTCCCTGGTGTGCAGATGGTGCCTTGTGCAATGAGGCCACAGGTTTGGGAGGACCTTCCAGCTATAATGTAATAAAAATAACACACAGTGAGGTCCAGTGAGAGGCTGCATTGTCCCTGATCTACCTCAGGACCATGCAACCCCCTCCAGAAGGTCCCTGGCACAAATCCTTTCTAGAAAGAAGCTGAGAAGTGAAGATCAAACGTACCCGTTGTTTGGAATTCAGCATCCCCATCTCAAGATCATTCTCACAGTTTTTGGCCTTAGATTTGCAGAGTTTTATGAGGCACATTTTTATTCTCAGTATGAGATAATAAAATGATTTAGGGCTTGGCACTAGGTTAAAGGGAGCAGGTAAAGTCCTTCCTTCATCAAAGTAGGACAGCCAGAGCTTGGCACGTGCAAACTTCCACTCCACATCTGCATCCTCCTTGGGAAGGCAAGAGGGGAAAAAAACAAATCAACACCCAAATTAGCAAATAGGAAGGAATTTAGCTCTGACAAGGACAAACATGCAGTTAGGAATTTACTAGAATCAGATTCTGTTTGCCATAAAAATGTCCCTGCACGAAAATATCTTTGGAGGCTTCTCTGTGGCAATCTCCAAATAAGGAAAACCAACAAAGCAATGAATAAAAGGAGAGTACAAGCCCTTCAAATATTAGACTATTTCCTAGGATATCCAAGGGGTTGTCTCAGTAACCAGTTTGTGCTGTGCTGCTAAATGAATGTGTCAGAACACAGAGTCATGGACAGGAGAAGAGACTGTTACAAGCACAAGAAGAGCAAAGATTGTCTCTGATTAACTGCAGTTCTGTTTGTCAGCTGCTACCACTGCAATCCCAGGAATCCCCCCCAGAGGAGGGTAGGTCACTGCTTTCCTCTCTCACCAGCTGATTTCCCCCTGGATCCTGTTTGCCTTCCCCATCACGTAGCCAGAGATCAATACACAGTAATTCTCCTGCTCTTCCCCCTCTGTCACTGATGGAAGTGGGGAAAAAGTCCATCAGTCATTGCCTGTGAATCTCCTTTCTGAGTTGTCAAGGTGGACCAGAGTCACTTCCAAGTTCCAAGGGCGAGATTAACAAATATTTGATGGATCTTGCTTGGCATTTATCCAGGAGGATGGTCAGGGCCATGCCTCAGGATCATTTATCAGGCAGCAGAAAGGGTGAGATACAGCTGCTCTAGAGCTGTGGTTTCCATGCTCTCAATAGAGGTTTGGGTCTGCCCACACCCTGCACTCATGTCCATCTGTGTTCTGCTGAAATGAAGAACCTCTGAGAGCCAGGCAAAACCTGGCAGGACACAACACAGAGATGAATTCTGTCACAGTGACAGCAGTGTCTTCACTTCTGCCCTTTGGTCTTCTCATGGGGTAGCTCCTCACCAAAGCCTTAAGCTGAATTACAAAATAAATTACTTCTGAAGGGTTCTAATGCCTCTGTGTTAAGCAGATGGGAAGTACCAGTGATGGGAGTAGTTCTGTTTTTATGGCTGGCAAAAGGATGTGTCTTTCCATAAATGCAAATTCATCAGGATGCACCAACACTTGGGGCATAAACAGAAGAAAATCAGAAGCAGCTGAAGAGAGATGAAGGCAGGAGAATAGTCTTGTCACTCCAGCTGACAGCAAAGCATGTCCCCTCTGACCCTAGTGGAATTTAATTCCTGAGTAATGTCCATCCTCTGTCATTGCTGGTGTCAGATAAACACAGCAGCAGCAGGGCCTTTCTCTGCAGTCAGTCTCCACCCCTGGGGATATATTCAAACACATGCAGATGTGGCACTTGGGGACATGCTTTGGCAGTGCTGGATTAATGATCTTAAAGGTCTTTTCCAACCTAAATGACTCTGTGATTCTATGAGCGTCTTTAATCTCATTGCTACTGAGGTAGGAAATGAGATGAACTTGTTTTTCCTCAGTGAGGAGGATCTGGGCCAAATTCCTCACAGTTATTTTTCTTCCTGATAGTTCCAAGTCATCCCTACCAAAGCTTTGAAAATTCCCCTGCAATCAAGAAGGATGACAAAGCATTTTGCCAGGAAAATGGTCATCCCAAAGTTTAGACTGGAAAGTTAATATAGGCCACCCATTCAGTGATTTTTTTTTTTTCTTCAAAACCTTTCAACAGCATCTCTGTCTACTACAATGAACCAGAAAATGCAGTGAGAGGCTCAGACCCCTTTTCAAAGTAAAGCTTGAGGAAGATTCAGGAAAAGGTTTGATCTGAAATGATTAGAACCCTTTGGAGGAATGACTCTGCTTTGTGCAAGATTCTGGGGCAGAGAGCACAGGGAAGGTCTCTCTGACATTTAGACAGTTCCAGCACGCACAGGATGGAGTTATATTTGCACTACAGTACAGGGATGAATCAGACATTACAGTGAGAAAATATTTTCAGCTCTGGCCTTTCTCAGTGTCAGGTTCTGAGGGGAGATTAGGACAAAAAAATTAATACAAACCCGACTGCAGAAGTTTGACATTTAACAAGTCAGAAGTAAGAAGTGACTCAACATTAACATTATCCAAATAATGTCTTTTTTTTTCTGCTTTTATTTAGATTAGCAGGGAGTTGTTTATGTCCAAAGCATTTAGCAAATCCAGACTGCTAATAGTCATACTGGGTGAATCCTGTAAATGCCTTTCTGCAGAAACTATTCCTTTTCCTCTAGGACTATTTTTGACATGTTTTAAAAGTTGTTTTTTGGGAATGTCCAGGCAATCATGTTTTTCAGACCTGCAGACTCCTCAAAAAAAATCTATATCAAGGTTCTATGCTTGGAAATTGGGAAATATGGAATTTTTAAATATGAATAGATGAGCCTCAGACCTACATGGGCTGGAGGGTTTGAGCAATAGAGAACAGGACAAAAAAACCAGATGAAATATTACTCTGTGATAAGCAAACAATGCAGCTAAGGCAACACACATGGAGAAATTATCACAACCAACACAGGGGACAGCAAAATATCACAAACCACTTCCATTAAATACACAGAAAGGAAATTGGGGTCATTAAAACCAAGGAAGCAATTCATTGTTAATTATTAATTCAACCCTAATTTGGGGACAGACTCAGCCTTAACTCTCACACAGTGTAAGGTCTGTGGCCACCATTCCAACCTTGGCATCCTTGAGTGGTTTTTTTTTTACATTTTAATTATCAGTGCTAATTAAATACATTGAGTTTGTAACATAATTTCTTCTCTTACCTCAATTTCCTGATAGGAGTTGTTGATCATGGCTATCAACATGTTGAGCAGCACCACCACCATGGTCACATTATATACTCCATAGAGTACATACCCAATATTCTCAATGAATTTATGGTCATACTTCAGCACCACAGAGATCACTTCAGACAAGCCAAATATTGACCAGAATAAGGTTTTAAAACTTTCTTCTACCCTAAAAATAAAGCAAACAAGCACTTGATTGACTTGGCAGCAAGTGAGGCAGGTCAAATGTTAATAATATAAATACATGTGTTGGCACAGAGTTGTGAGCCATTATCCATCAGCCAGGGGAGTGCCAAATCATATTTCCTGATGTGATAAAGAACTATGATTTCTTATTAATACCACAAAGTTACAGTGTCCCCTGAGTGGCTCCATCTGTTCTCATCTTGTTCTTGTCACTTGGATGTTGTGTCCCTCTTAAGGACAACAAATCCATGGGTAACTTGCAGTTTGAAACCTTATTTGGGGCTTTTTGCTTCTTTTTTTTGACTCACTCTTTTCTAATCCAGAGGAGACAGAGCCCAGTCTGACCTCCTTCTATGCAGTTTCCAGGGCAGAAGAGGAGCTTGCTTTGAACCCAGGAGAAATGACAGGAAAGTTCTGATTTGTGACATTAATATAAAGAACACAGAGTGCAAATATAGTCAAAATAGATCCTGATTTTCTTGCCATCCTGCTTTGGGACTGCAAGCAAGTCAGACACCCAGGCATTGCAGCAAAAAATGGGAATTAAGGAGTGGTAAAGGATGGAAAGAGGCATTTTGATTTGATTATTATCCTTGCTTGAAGGTAGAAAGGAACCAGAGGAAAGTAAAAAGGTTGAAATATAGGAAAAAGAGGGGGGAATAAAACAATGAAAAAGAGAATTGGGGCTGGAAAGAGGGAAGGAAAGAGGGAGGGAAGGAGGGAAGGAAGGAAGGAAGGAAGGAAGGAGGGAGGGAAGGGTTAACAGTAAATTGCCTCCTCTCTCCTCCTGCCTGCAAACACCTTCAAAGGAAACAGCACCATTGATAAATTACTTTGATTACTTTTTTCCTAGCAGACCAACCCTGCTAAATCTGTTTATAAAACAGCTTCATGACACAAAGAATGACATGTCCTACGGGAACAATAAACTTACACAAACTCCAGTGTCAACTGCACCATTCATAAAAAGAAAGAGAAATTAATTTCCACCCTTTGAAAGGCTGCTGAAGAGTGCTGGGCAGTTCCTTTCTGCCCCAGCAAACTCAGATTTATTTCCCATCATTATTCAGTATTTAATTTACTACTAGTAGTAAGACTGAAGTAAGTATTTAGTGTAATAATTACAACATGTAAGTGCACTGACTCATGGAGAGTAGACTGGAGTGGTGTTTCAAGTAGGTGTTGCACACCTTTATTTCAAACAGATTCCACCCTCACACCCCCCTGTTGCTCTGTGGATTGCAAAGAACCTTTGTGGGATGAGCTCTGTCTGTGCTGCCAGTGGGTGCCATCACTTTTCCACTTACTGGATGTTCCTGTGAACTGCTGTTGTGTCCTGCCCTCACCTGCAGCAAAGCTGACCTGGCACATTAATGTGTCACATCCCCTTCACTCTCCTGAAGGAATCTGGCCAGTGCTTCTCCAGTAAAAGCTGTGCTTTCCAGTTAAAGAACACAAGTAACACCAAAGGGCTCTGGCATTGAAACCCACCAGCTCAGCCATTCCTCAAACTAAAAAAACCCACGACCCCCAGCCTTGAGCCCAGCTGCACCCTGCTATTAAACTTCCTTTTTAATTTGGAAAGGTTCCCATACTTCTCCACCCTGCTGGCAGATTTTAATTCAACATGTCAACTCTGCTCCTTTTCTGCAGCTTAAACATTAACCTTTCTACTCCAACAGTGCCAGAGTCTCCTTGAAAAGCTAATTGAGGGCTGGAAGGTGCCTTGGCCACCCTGAGCACCACAGGGGCCAAGGCCAGGACACCAGACCCCTGTGCAATGTCCAGAATCCTTATTTCCACCAGTGCCTGTGGTGGTGGGACTGGGAAGGTGGTGGAGAGGTTCTCCTGACCTGTAGCACCCCAAAATGATGTTTAACCCCAGGTAGATACAGGTCTCCCTTCTGCAGAAGAAATGGCTCCTTCCTTCTGCCTTTTAGGTTACTCTGAAAGTGCCCAGGATTTGGCACAGCTTGTGAGGCTTTTTTAAGAACATAAGAGGAGGATGTTTGGAGCCAAGTTCCCAAAGATTCCAAGATGCCAATGTGTGCCATCGTTGCCAGCCAAGCAATTTACCCCCCTCCTGCAAGGTCAGCAGGGGTTTTACCCTTCTCAAAGGCAGACAGATGAAGGGATGGAGGAGGTCAGGAGTCCTGGCAGTGACAGACTGACTGATGTGGAGGAGGGGACACCACAAACTCCCTCTCTTGGGAGAGAACCAACTCTTGCAGTGGAGAGACAACAGAGATTCCATTTGTTTTTTTTCATTCAACACACATATTTCAGTAGAATGTCAGGATTTTGCATCAAGGAAGAGGACACACCACAGGCAAGAATCTCGTTGCAGATTTGTCTCCCTTTTGTAAACAGTCTGTTCATCAAAAAAGATCATGGCAAGGCTCTGATTTCACGTCAGTCCTGTGCCCTCCTCTTCAGGAAAGCTTAAGGCATCCTTTCAGATATTTTCCCTTAAATGAGTTTGAGGAGTAACACTGCCAAAAAAGCAGTGCCTCAATATAATCTACAAAACTCTCACATTTTGACAAAGCAAAACAAGTAAAAAAAAAAAAGCCTTCAAGCCTTGAAAACATTGACTCTGAAACAGTGAGTCACATTTCCCTTTGGGGAAGGGGGAGACAGAAAGCCTTGTGTTGTAGCCTTCAGCCTGATTTGTGATGCAGAAATCAAGATTACCACAGCCAGCCTTGCCTCCATTTGGATTTTGTTTGCATAGCATGATCTTAATTACAGGCTGTTTCCAGAGCTGTGTGCTGTACACAGCACATGGGAAACAGATAAACAGAGCTGGGCTTGGAAATGATCTGCTCTTTAGCACTGAAGAACTTCCAAAGATTTTTGAAAGTATCCCGTGGTTAAGTAAATCATCTCTCTATTTAACTCTGTGGAGTAAAGTCCACTGCAGCTTTTTTGGTTCCTTTGCACCAAAATGGCAGAAGTGACAGGAGCTTTGCATAACTCAGTTCAGAGGGCAATGGGGTGTTGGGGGTTTTAAAAGAAGAGAAATATAATTTCAGAAGTGCAGCAGCAAGGGAAGGCAAAAGTTAAGTTGCACCAAACACTCACTAATATCATGAGAACTAAGCAAGCAACTCCCTCTGAGTGTTATCTGGAAAATAATACACTGTTTTTTCTACCTACACACTGTCCTGGGAAGGTGTGGTTTCCTTAAAAGTGTCATTTGGAGTTATTTCAGTGAGCAGCTCCTTGTCTAGGGCTTCCCACTGGGCCTATCCAGGGAGCTGTCAACTGGCCACACCAAGTGCTCAAACCCTATGGGACTTCTCTTGTCACAAGTGGCCTCTGAGAATCAGGTCCCACACTCAAATAGTCCCACTTCTGAGTACAAAACTTGCTTGCTGTAAAATTTCTCGTCAGAATTCACAAACATGCCCCCCAGGAAATGCATTCAGTGATGTCACAGAAGCCACAGAAGGGTTGTGAGGACACCAAAGTAAGAATTGCTCCTCTTTCCCCAGTGAATGAACAGCTGAGTTCCTTATTCAGCTCTAACACTGAAACCTCCCTCCTTTTCATGACTAAGTTAAAGGCAGCAGGAGCTGCCACCTCAAACAAGGCCCCCAAACAGCCACAAAAATAGAGAAGGAAATGTTGCTATAGCTGGTAACTGCCCATCTGCCAAAACAACCTGGTAATTAGCTTATTAAATTTGTTTGAGACTATCCCAGGGCTTCTGGTTTGCTGAAGGGAATGTCTACGAAGGATTTTTTGGGATGAATTTAAATCTATTCTCTTTCATATGATGAAAAGGCTCATTTTCACTGATCATCATCTCCTGTGTGTTTAAATAATCAGAAAAACAAGTCTTTTTAAAATCTCCTCCAGATTCTTAAATAGAAAAGTTGTGTTCATGGAAAATTTGCTTTGTAACAAGATGAAGTCCCTCCAGGATAAGCAGTCAGCAGTTGAGAAGGAAGAGCTCTCCCCATTCCAAATATCCCTTGGGCATTTAAACAATCTTTACTCCTGTGAACAGTCATCATTTTAGTGACTGTTTGCTCATTATTTCAATCAAAGGACAGTAACTGCTGGAGGATCCTCTTAGAAAATGAGTACTAATAAGAGAGTTACTGAGCAGAATTGCATCAGAGACAGGAATTTGTCAGTGATGGTCTCCAGGAACATGCCTGGGGGAGCCCATGAGTGAGGGCTGCTCTGCCACCAGGCAATCAAGGAGGGAAGTGGCTTGACTTCTCATTAAATCTTGTGCTTCAAGGGCATCTCCTTTTCTTCAAATAAGAAGCAAGTCACAGCCCACACACTCAATTTTCTTCTCCCTCACTACTGAGCACAGATAATGTAAATGCATCTGGCCTCCATTAAAATGCACCCTGAGGCTACAGGAGAGGTCTGAAAGGCAGATTTGGCTCAACCAGAGAAAGCAAATATTGTTTTACAGGTTACATGACACACAACAGGGTGGTGTGGTGAAATTGGAGGTAACAGCCACTTGCAGGGCAGAAATGATGTTGAAAAGGTCATTTCTCCTGCAGGAGTGATGAGCTGAGCCCCAAACTCGCTGTGTAACGTGTTACAGAGCTGACACATCAAATGCAGCATCAAAGAAATGTCTGCTCTGCACCTGGAAACCGCTGTGGGCTCACACTGGCACTGTGGGGTGGTTTGCTGGAAGTCAGCTCACAACAGGGGCAAAACATTTCCCTCTCAGACAAGAGTGTGGCAAGGAAAGTGCTAAAGCACAGCTTTCACGTGGCCTCTGCTGGAAAATTCCGAGCTGGGACTTAAAAAACACACGCCAGGCCCCCTGGTCTGTTCAGCACCATGGCAAGCAGTTGGCTCTGCAGAAGTGCCCCCCAAAATCACAGCTGTGCCCAAGGGATGTCCTAAAGCACATCACAGAATGTTNCACGGGGATCCAACCCATGACTTTGGCTCTCAGAGAAGCCCAACCCTCCCATATTTTGCATATATTTCACCTCGCACTTTTAAGAACAACACTCTCAGCTTTCACTTCTTCTTCCACTGCTTCCCTTGAGCATCTCACCAAACATTTTCCTGACCTCCTCTTTAAATTCCCAGAAAGAACCATTCCAGAACTCCCCAGGCTTCAAGCCATGAGCCAGGGCTGGAGGGGCTGTGGCACCACTTCCCCTATAAAAACCTGGACGTGATTCCCCCAGAAACCCCCTTTTTCCCAACAGCTACTCACGTGGTGAAGGCGGGGTTGTACTTTGCACCAAGGTAGTAGGAGTAAAGGTTGAACATCCCAATCATGAAGGCGAGGAACACCATGATGAAGATGACCATGAACTTGAAGATATCCTTCACTGTCCTGCCCAGGGAGATCTGCAGGGGCCCGAAGCTTTCGTTGGCTGGAAGAATGTAAGCAATGCGGGAGAAGCTGAGTACCACAGCTATGGCATACAGGCCTTCTGAAATGATCTGGGGATCCGAGGGAAGCCACTTGTTCCTGGCTAAAACAATACATGGACACTGGGTGTTAGTAACAAAAAGGGTTAGCTG
>VYZS01034588.1:8264-31420 GCA_013400695.1 Neodrepanis coruscans
CCCCCCCCCCACCACCACCGTGGGAAAGGCGGAGCGAAGCCCAGGGCCGGCCCCCTCCGCCGTCACGGGGCGGGACGTGCGGAGCCGCACGGCTCGGCCTCGGTCGCCGCCGGACGAGGTGAGTTGGAGCCGGCGGGGCTCGAACCGGTTACCCGCGGCTTGGCTGAGGGCCTGGCAACCGGGCGGGCGGAGCCCCCGTGGGGGGAGGCGGCGACCCCTCACCGAGGCTCCGTCCGCCCGCGCCGTTCCTTCCCCTTCGCCCTTCTGCGGGCGGTCAGACGCACGTAGGCTCGGCTGCCGCGGCTTCGTCCCTTGTTTTCTTCCCCCGGGTCCTGGAAGACGCTCCGGGGGGGTGAGGCAGCAAAAAAAAAAAAGAAAACCAAACAAACAAACAAACAAAAAATTAACAGCGTCGCGGAAGTTGAAATGTTGGGCGTTTTAGCGCGTTTTTAAAGGGCTCGGCGGCTTTGGAGCAGGACTNAATACACTGCCTAATAATCAGTGTCCATTCCGTACCAAGATCTTAATTCAAAAAAACCCAAACCAACCCACATCATGATGCTGAATAACCTTGTGCAGAGCCAGTTCCTCATTCAACAAATCTGACGTCTTGTTTGTTTCCCCAATCCGCATGGAATTACTGGAGTTGCTGGAATTACTGACCATCAGGGTCATTGGAATGGCAAGTAAGATCACACTGGCCTTCACCTTGTTTTGTGAATTGATGATGGATTGTTTTTTTCGGAGGCTACGCCGGTGCCTATGGCGGCTTGGTCAGAGTGCTCAGAGAACAGCTGGTACAGTCCCCCCACCAAAGGCTTCCTTGGCGTTTGCAGCTAGAGGCAGAGTATGACGTGCTGGTGCTAAGTAAACAATAACAAGTGCTATGGAGCAGTTCAGTGAGAGAAACATCAGCCGCAATCCCCTGGGAGAGTCCTCTGGGTGTTCTCCTGCCCTGCCCTCGGGTAACTCGACCCGGTAACCCATCCATGCCCTGTGTCCAAAGGCAGGGTGGGAGACGGGAGCTGCCCCTGGGGCTGCAGGGCAGGACTCGAAGGAGCACGTCTGACTTGTCTTTCAGCCATTCCCCACCCTTGGATACGTGTTTTGGGTACCTCTTCATCTCTTTAGCTGGTAATTTACAGAATCCAGAGTGGGGCAGAAGGGGAAATGTGTGGCTGAAAAGGATTTAAGGAGGTTTGGGAAGGATGGAGAGGATGAGGCTGGATGAAAGCAGTCGCTGTCTTCTTTCTGCGGGGCACGGGGACTGTGGTGTGTACCAAAAACAGCTTTTCTCACTGAAAAAAACAAACCTGGAAACTCCGCAGCCCAGGCGCAACAAGAGTTTTCATCAAGTGAGTGCGTGAACTGCGAAAGCCTGAGGGTGAACCTCGGAGCGAAGACGCTGGAAAACCCATCCTGCTTTTCTGACCTGTTTGCGTACAATTCCAGCTCATTACCTGCTCGGTAACGACCCCCGGCCGTAACATCCCCCCGGCCTTTTAACAACCCAGCCTTTTTTCTTTTCTTTTCTTTTTTTTTTTTAATNGACTCTTCGCTGGAAACAAACGCAGACAAAAGGGGTTATCCCGTTCCGGAGGGTCTCGGGTGTTTTTGCAGAGCAATTGGAGGGGTGGGAGGGGGACCGTGACTAGTACTTGAACCTGGTTCTTTATTCAGATTTCCTTTCGTGCACCTTGCAGAGAAACATGCGCCCTAAATAGGCCGCTTACGTTTCGTCCATTGCTTTCCCAGGTAAAGCGCTTCCGAGGGATACCGATGTGTCTCTTTCAATTTACCGCTAGAAGGCTGGTTTCCCAAGCGCATTGTGGACTTAAGGCTTCGTCTTCAAAGAAACAGAAGTTTTGCCTGGAAATGGCTCGTCCTAGTTCAAGTAAGACATCCGTTTGTTTGCTTTAGCACGCCGGACAGGTTTCTAAGGTGGATTTGAAATCATAGAAGGTTTTTGTGTGCTAGATGAAATCCATAGGTTAATTCAAAACGTCTAAAAGAGTGTAAATTTATTGGTTTTTTCCCTCAGCTACTAAAGTTAACCTCCTGTGTCTGTGTCCTGTATAGTTCCAAATACCCTTGTATAGTTAAAGGCGGCCTGTGGTATGTTTCTCATGCTTGTGATTTATGCACATAAACATACTCTGCCTAATTGCATTGCCTTTTCATAATCATAATGAGCAATAAAACTCATACCATATTTCTTTGGACAAGAATTATGGAGGCCCTCGAGCATTTGTAACAGCTCAGGAGCAGGTTATTAGGTAACCCCAGGAGCCCTGTTCAGTCTAACAGTAGCAAATATACTCTTTTTTCTTGATAAGGGGTATTTTAGTTTTGTTTTTTACTTTGAGAACGTGTCTTAACTTGAAAACTGCACACACAAATTCATTCACAGGTAGCTGAGGTGCACTTGCTTTTTTCTGCCACCTTGGGCATCATTGTTTGGTTGCTGTCAATGACCAGAGATCATTCAGGTTTTCAGAGGTTTGCTTTACAACAGCAGGTAGGACAGCACAGTAGTATTGTTCTCTGCCCAGCTCTGTGGCTCTCATGCAGTGGGTCTCGGGACTTCTCCAGTGACTGTGTCTCCTTACAGGAACTTTCTTGCCATAGGGTGGGGTTTTTGCATGTTCTTTTTTTGTTTTGTTTAGTTTTTAGTAAATTGTGGGGATTAGGGTTGTGATCAGCAGCTCAGAGTTCAGTTGGACAGTCACTAATGGTGTTTGTAGGAGTCAATACTGGGGCCAATATTGTTTAACACCTTCATTAATGGTCTGGATGATGGGGTAGAGCATACACTCAGTGAGTTTCCAAATGATATGAAGCTGGGAGGAGTGGCCCATACTCCAGAGGGTCCCGTCCTTGGGGAGTAGTAGCCCAGGCTAGGACAGGCTGGGGGTGACAAACTAGGGAGCAGTTTGGCAGGGAAGGCCCTGGGGATCCCAGTGGACTCCCCGTTGTCCATAAGCCAGTGATGAAACCTGGATGGCAATGAAGGCTAATGGGTGTCTGGGCTGTGCTCAGCAGAACATCTCCAGTGAGATGATCCTTCTTCCTCTGCTCAGCCCTGGTATGACACATCTGACATGCTGGGTCCAGTGCTGGGCTCCCCAGTGCAAGCGAGATGTGGGCATACTGGAGAGAGGCTACAAGGATGACTAATGGCTTGGAGCATCAGACTTATGAGCAGAGGCTGGAAGAGACGGCATTGTTGAGCCTGAAGGAGACCAGGCTGAGGAGTATCTTATCAATGCATGAAAAAACCTGATGGGAGGGAGGGAAGACAAGGCTGACTCTTCCCAGAAGTGCTGGTGACAGGACATGGGGCAGTGGATGCAAATCAAAACACACAGGATTCCATCAGAACACAAGAAAACTGTTTACCTTGAGGGTGGTGAAACACTGGACTGAGTTGTGCAGGAAGGTTAGAGAGTCCCCATCCTTGGAGATCTCAAAACTCACCCAACAGGACACTGTTCTGGACAATCTGCTCAGGCTGACCCTGCTTGAGCAGGGGGATTGAACTAGATGATCTCTAGAGTTCACTTCCCACTAAAGCCAATTTTGTGATTCTAAAGTATTTTCTAAAATTGTTGCTTTAAAATTAATATCTGAGGTAAACTAGAAGAGATTTATTTTTTGTTTCTCTGTAGCTAACCTGTTCCTTTTTAATCTTGTTTCGACTCACAGAAAAAGGCAAAGGAAATTTCCCATCTTTTCCCTGAGACAGTTTACTCTGTGTAGGGGAAAATGAAGAGAATAACACATTCAAAAATATAAAATACAGTTGCAAACATAGAAAATAGGCAAGATGCCTCAGAAGGAAATGTGTTTTCCCGTGTTACCTCCATTTTGAAGGTAATACTTTGTGAAAAAAAAACCCATAGTTTTTTTTCTTCTCGTGATCTTACATAGCAATTAAGAAGCAATTCTTAAAATTCTTAAAATCTTCCGTGGTGGTGGTGGTGGTGGCAATAGTTGTTCCTGAGGGAGCATCTAGTGTGTGGATTTTAATTAAGGGCTCTATCTAATTCAGCACATGCTGAATTTGCTCATACGTGTTTTTGAGGATCTGCCTGTCAAATTCCAATATACAGAAACTCAGAAACCAATTGGTATTCTGAAATTAAAGTCACAGGAGGTGCTCATGGAAGCCATTTCTGGATGCATAAGTGTGCCAGCGCTGCCTGTGTTGCCTCTTACATAAAAGTGTGAGCGCTCCAGCAGTTGTTTGTTTTCCCTCCCCACACACAGACATGGCTGATTTTCGAGAGGTGTTTGCCAAGGCGAAGCACATCGCCATTATTACAGGAGCTGGTGTCAGTGCCGAGAGTGGCGTTCCTACCTTCAGAGGGGCTGGAGGTTTCTGGAGGAAGTGGCAAGCTCAGGTAAGTACTGGTAGCCTGTGCATGTCTTTCAGGTGCCTGCCTGTGGAGGGTCAGGAGCAGCTGGGTATCTGAGAGAGTGGAAGTGCTCCCATGGCAGTTTGGCGGGGACAGAGTTCTCCCTGCAGCTGCCTCTGCAGCTTTTCCCTGTCTCTTTGGTGCAGCTACAACTTCTTTTCTGTCCTTCATTTTATCAGTTGCTTAAGAAAAACAACATTCTTGCAGGCAGCTCTGGGTCTCTCTACCATCCTTGTTTTCTTACTGCCTTGTAGTTTAGCTGTTTGCTCATTTTTTGATACTGTCAAGGTTTTCCCACCTCATGGGGCATTTCCTGTTTTAAACTCTTAAGAACCTTTCACAAAAATAGCAAAGGAAAAACTGATGATAGCAACTAGTTGTTTTCTTTTAATCTTGGTGTCTCATAATGCTCTTTAAAAATGCTTTAGGACTTTTTATTCTATATGGGGGAAAGTTCCTCACATCTATAACATTCCTGCAACGTCTGTCTCTCTTGCTGGAGTGATCTTGCCAGCCCTGGGAGCCACTGGGGTGGGAGAGGAGGTAGGAGCAGACACTGGGAGTGGAGTGGTGCAATCTACAGGTGCCTTGAGAGTCTCATCCTGCCTGGTGCTGCAGATCTTCCAAGCAACTGTTATGCTGTCAGTACTTGTTGCCCCAAACACTACAATCACATTTGCTTTCTTCATGGTTTTTAATTACAACATTCCTGAAAGATGTGATTAAGTTAAAAAGGAGTTAGGTGAGTGTTTCAAGGTGGTTTGAAACTAAAGATGCGTTTTTTCTTTCAAGTGACTAGCAGTGCAAATAAAGCATTTGTGTATTTAAATGCCTGGTCCTGCTGCAACAAAAACTTGGCTTCAGTGTTTTAATATCAGCAGAATTGCGCATTGAGGTGTTAGACTGAGCTACTTCTGGATTTGAGAAAAGATGAGGCAAAACTAAAGTTACTGTGAAAATCAGAGCTTCAATTTTACTGGCACATAAGAGACATTAGACTTTGGTTTTGACAATGTACACACATTGTCAATTTAGCTTGTGTTACACTTAAAAAGGCAGAGAAGAAATTGCTAGCAGAGGAAATATATCCACCTGATGCTGAGTTTTATGGCTGCTGTGGAAAAAAAGGTCAAAAGGATGTCAAAAAATTGCGTGCATTGAAATACCTTGTTTTCCTTTTGTGCTGTATGAAACTCCTAATAATTTGGTAGGGCAGCACAGAATAAGGTCTGAGTATACTGTGTGTAAACCTATGCACCACACTACTGCTGTAAGTTATTTCCTCCTTGACTTGTCATTCCCGTAAGGGCTGTTGAACTATATTCTTGTCAACTGCATCTGGTTATAAATTACCTGCTTTTGATTAGCTTGTGATGCTAGTAGCTATGTAAATGGCAGTGATCCATCAGGCTTCATCTGGGGAGGGCATTTTCTTGTCCTTCCATTGTAGAATGACTTGTTAATGTCTTTTCCAGGAGTTGGCAACTCCCGGGGCTTTTGCGCGAAACCCTTCCCGCGTGTGGGAATTTTACCATTACCGCCGGGAAGTGATGTTGAGTAAACATCCAAATCCAGCACATATTGCCATTGCAGAGTGCGAAAAGCGTCTGAGCAAGCAAGGAAGGAGCGTTGTGGTCATTACTCAGAATATTGATGAACTGCACAGGAAGGCAGGCACAAAGCACCTCTTAGAAATTCACGGTAAGAGTTGGTTTACCTCCTTGCTACAGGCCAGAAAACCTGGGAGAGAAAGCAGAACAACTACTGGGAGAAAAGAAATTTGTCTTTAAAAATATAATAACCTGCATAAAGTTATTTACAGTAACACTTTGTTCTCTTTTGGGAGTTTTTTTCAGGTACTTCCTAGCCTCTCTTTATTACTCATCCTTAGATTCACATCTTTCTGTTTTTAATGGATTCTGACAGTACACAGGAACTGGTTCTCCCTTCCCGCTTGCTTAGTTTTGCCTCAGATCCACTTGAACACATGTGGCTGGGACACTTGGCTGATTTCACTTAGAGAAAAGGTAGAGAATTCCTACGGACTGCCATTGTGTGATAGTGATGGTGTCAGACCAGTACTGCCACCAGTAACAGATGTGCTAGCAAGACTGGCCTCACTAGCTCTGGTGCTTTCCCTCTGTCCTATCCCCACCTGTGCAGTCCTTGGCTACAGGAAGACAAAGGGGCTGGAAACATCAGATAAGATTCCCTCACCTTTCTCTCCTACACCCACTGGCACTCCCTCTCTCTTCCCTATAGTCAATAGCATTCCTGACTCCCACCCTCTGTCCCACAAAGAGCCAGAGGAGCACGAAGTAGGTGCCGAACCTGGGGGTCAGCGAGGCTTTTGGACCTGAGGAAATGTCCAGGTGTGGAGAGAAAGAGGGTGAGGAAGCCCTTGTCCATCCTCGGAGGTGCCCCACTCTTCCTTTCTCCATTGTGCAGGCCCTGCCGCAGAGGGGAAGCCTCCCAGGGTAAAGACCCATACTGGTCCTCCAACTTTATGGTGCTTTCTAACCTGGGTATGAGGTTTAAATGGGATTTCACCACTGCTGGCTTTTGTGATTTGGACACAAGAAACCTGAACTTACCTTTCTGGGGTTGTGGATCCAAGGATGAAACCTCGGGCATAGTTTGATTTTGCTTATCTGTATTCTTTACAAAATAGAAACAATTTCAAACTCTTAGTAATATTGCACATTTCTACAGCATGTTACTAATGCTAGAAAAGTCTTGGGGTTGGGGAGTTTTGCATGAAACAAAATGATGTTAGCTGGTATGTTTATTTTTTTTTTAAGAAAATGTTTCTGCTGTAAGGGGAAAAGCAATAAGCAGAAATCATCTCCCTCAATGATTTTAACCTGTGATTTTCCTCCAAAACACTGTTACGGGACTTTGTATTGCTCATGTCCTGAGGTAGAACGACGTGATACATTGTAGCTTAGTTGGACTGCGGCCGTTTTCACCAGTGTCTTTCAGCTGAAAGGGCTTCCTCTACCTTTGCTGGTCCTGGTCTGTGCTTAATGGTGATGCTGATCACCCTGGGTTGCTGAACAAAAGTATGTGCTGTGTGAACGGCATCTTGTTCATGATGCTGCCAGGTTTCAACATTTGGCTGTTACGTTGATATACTAAATTACCCAGAAGGTGCAGTCTTCAAAGTCAGATAAGGTCCATCGCGGATAAACACAGCCATTTGCTTATACAGTTCCACCTCAGAGCCGTCGCTTCATCCCTGATGTTTTCTCTTTGTGTGTTTCAGGTAGTTTATTTAAAACGCGGTGCACCAGCTGTGGAAATGTAGCTTCAAATTACAAGAGCCCAATATGTCCCGCATTGGCTGGGAAAGGGTAATACATCTGATTTGCAAACTCTGTGTTTTCTACTTTGTCTGCTGCTCAGCAGAAAAGGAGCCATTTTAAGAGCTTACAGGAGTTTTAGTCAACTACTCGAGTTTACTTTAGTACTGTTAGTGCTTAAATTTTACACAACTGTTTTGAAACGTGAATATACAGTTTGATAACTCCAGTGAATGCCCACGGTACCATAACTACAGTGAATGAATGGTTGTTAACCTCCAAGTTAGCACAACATCATACATGTTTTAATCAGGACAATTTCAGCTGGTGTGAAACTCTCATATTGGAAATCAACTAATTTTACTCTGTGAGAATGTGTTTTTACTCCCATCTTCTTTCCTCATAGATTTTTAGGTTTTTTTTTTTTCTTTGCATTTCACCAGAGCTTTAGATAGCTACATTAATAATCGTTGTGCCTTTGACAGTCTTGGCTAGCTTATCAGTGGCACAGCTCTGGGATAATTCTGGACAAATGCCTGCCTGCCATGTGTGTGGTATTTTAGGATTGTAGTAGGTGTTGAAGTTGGCTGAAGTTGCAAAGATTCCTTGATTGGAGAGTGTGATTTAAAGTAAACTAAGTTTTTATTAATATATAAAGTGCACTTTGTATGATTGAATATGTATTTCAATTTTGTAACTTCAGGGCTCCAGATCCTGAAACACAAGATGCTGCGATTCCAGTTGAAGACCTTCCTCGGTACGTATGGACCACTTTGCTTTTCATGCTTTGTGCATCTCAAAGGCTTGTGTTACTGTTGTCTTGAAGGACACAGAGACATTCTATAGGAGAGAAAGACGCGGGAACTCTAAAGTTGCAGGGACATCAGACAAGAGTGTGTACTAGAAATTGCCACAATGCTGAAAGCGTTGCACATTTGTGTGCTTGGGCATCAAGATGAAACTCGCTTAAATTCGTGGGGTTTGTAGTAAGTGAAGTAGTAGGAGAATTGCAACAAGAAACTTAAGTGCCATAGAGTAAACATGTTGTTTCTTTGCAGGTGCTACCCGTGGTTAGTCTGGAATACTGTGCTGGGGTACAGCCACTGCATAGTGGCATTAAATGTGCCATGTGGCATTTTTTATTCTGGCTGAAGCTTTGACTTAACTAGTTGGAGGTGCAAAAAGCCACCATATTTTTCATCTGGCTCCTAAGGAAAAAGAGACTAATGTGATGCTTCTGTCTTTTGGTTCACTTTCTTCTTTATTATAAGTGATGGAGGCCGAGGTTTTGACTTTCATGGGTTTCAGGAGCTGAGTGAGGGGAAAACACAATTACATATCTGCATTGAACAGATGTTCAGCACTGCGTTCCATGTGACCAGGCAGCACATGTGTACTTCCAACACATGTCTAATATGGAATCAGCTGCCTTCTGTCCTGCAAGTGGTAGAGGAGGGTGTGGGGAGGGCTGTGAAGGAGAAGAGAGAAGAAAGAGTGATGGCAAGTTAAGACGTGTCTAAGTGAGAATGAAAACTGGGTTTACATTTTGCAGCCTGCAACGTCCATGTCAGCAGCATAACGCTGTCCCTTTGTCATGTTTCAAACAGGTGTGAGGAGGACGGCTGCAACGGGCTCCTGCGTCCCCATGTTGTGTGGTTTGGTGAAGCCCTGGATCCTGACGTTCTCACAGCGGTCGAGAAGGAGCTTGATATTTGTGACCTCTGCTTGGTAGTGAGTGGTGCTTCTGTTACCTGTCCTCTGAACTGGCAGGGAAGTCACGCTAGGGGGGTTGCACCTCCTGAGTGAAGCAGATGCATCTGTGCTTCCCTTAGGGAACTAAAAGCCTCTGAGGGATTCTCTAACATCCAGTGCAAAACATTAAAAGACCTTAAAGTTTTTGAAAATGTACACAGACTACTCTGAAACTAACAGGTACACAGTTGTTAGACGTTAGCCTATATTGTTTAGTTGTTAAATTTCACTCCCCTTCTACCCTGCTGTCATGAAACCCCCCCTGGAATACTGCATACAGTTCTGGTGCCCCCAACATAAGAAGGGCTGAAGCATCTCTCCTGTGAAGACAGGTTGAGAGGGCTGGGTTATTCATCCTGGAGAAGAGAAGGCTCCGGGGAGACCTCATAGCAACCTTCCAGTACCTAAAGGGGTCCTGCAAGCCAGCAGAGGACTCTTCATCAGGAACTGTACTGACAAGAGGGAATACTACACTGAAAGATGGGAGATTAGGAAGAAATTCTTCACTGCGAGGGTGGCGAGGCACTGGAAGAGGTTGCCCAGAGAAGCTGTGAATGTCCTGTTCTTGGAGGTGTTCCAGGCCAGGTTGGATGGGGCTCTGAGCAACCTGATCTAGTGGAAGGTGTTCCTGCCCATGGCAGAGGGGGTTGGAACTTGATGATCTTTAAGGTCCCTTCTAACCCAAACCATTCTGTGGTTCTAATTTCTCAAACAGTAAAAATATGTAAATGCTCAGTTAAAAAAAAGGTGACAAAATTTTGTAAGAAGGTGGCTAGCTGTTATGTGCTGGGTTTTTTGTGAGGCGGTTTACATGTGCCATGTAGGTTCCAGATCCCTAACCAACACACTTGCTTAGACTTCTGTGTTCCGTTTTCAAAATAATCTCAAGTAAAAGGAACATCTTGGGGTTTTTGTCCTGAAGACAAACACTGAAGTTTTGTTTCTGGGATTTTTTTTTTCATCTACAGTTATAATGCACAAACAGGCTTCTTTGGGCTGTATCAGAGAAACAATTCTTGATTGTTATGCTGTGTTAAATAGCTACTTACACAGTGACACTAACTGGACCTACTGGTTTAGTTTGGTTTCTGTACGGATCTTCCATGCTTTAGTAGCTTTTGCCACATGATGTTCTGAGGAGGGCCCTCACCTGAGGGGTTGGTTTGGTGTTGTCTGCTTAACCACTGTCCTGCTACACCTGTGATTTTCCATTCCTGCAGGTCGGGACCTCCTCCGTGGTGTATCCTGCAGCCATGTTCGCCCCTCAGGTCTCTGCCAGAGGAGTGCCTGTTGCAGAATTTAACATGGAAGCTACTCCTGCCACAAACAGATTCAGGTAAAGCTGTTCAGACTAGCAACCTTTAGTCCCCTCCATCTCATCCTTTGCATCAAACCACTTAAAATGGTGGTTTTGGACGAATAGAGTCTAGTTTCTCTCCAGTGCTTATTTTCTCCCCAAGAAATACTAGTTTATTTTAGTAAGTAAGAACAGATGATCATTCTTTCATGGTGGAAGTTCTACTAAAGGCACAACTGTGTTTTTCCAAGTGTGAGGGTGAAATCTGTCCCTAAAGCCCCAGAAGGCCTAAACCCCTCTCTCCCTCCCCACCTCCCTCTGCCAGAGGTGCTTGGGCACTGCCAGGTAGGAAAGCAGCCAGAAGCGGGATGCGCTGGTGGCTGCCCGCTCCTTAAAACCGGCCGCTTCCTTCCAGGTTCCACTTCCCGGGCCCCTGCGGGACCACGCTGCCACCGGCGCTGGCGCGACACGAGACGGAGATCATCTCCTGAGCTCCCGGACGCGGCGTGGAAGGCGGGGAGGGAGCGGGTGGGTGAGAGGAGGCGGCGGGTCTCGCTGGGCTGTGCGCACCCACGGCAATAAAGGGGCGGATGGGAACCCACCGCCGCCACTGCCCGGTGTCCAGTGTGTGTCCGCGGCGGCGGGACGGGGCGCATGCGGGGATGCCGTGCCGAAAGCCACTCCCCCTCCGAGGCGGGGATGACCTGGCGCACGGCATTCCCCGGCGGAAGGCGGGAGCGGTTCCGGGCCGGGCGGCGTGGCCACCATGGCGATGGCGCGGCGGAGGAAGAAGGTGGCGGCCGCGGGCAAGCACCGGGCTCCCGCCGTGCTCCCGAGCCCGGCCTCCTCCTCAGACGAGGCGGACGAAGCCCCGGAGGAGGTGTCCTTTGGCGTGGCCAGGGAGGCGGCCGAGGCCGAGCGGAAGCTCGTGGGGGAGGCGGCCCGGAGGTGCGGACACACACACGGACCTCTTACCTCCCGAACGACCATTCGCGCAGCAGCACTTTGCTCCCCTTGCCCTCAACTCCTCCTTCCCCTCCTCCCCCTTTACTCTCCCTTACCCCTCATACCTCCCCTCACCCCTCGTACCCCCTTTTAGCCCCTCCCTTACCCCCGTTCACGTCTCCCCCGTCCTTATTCCCCGTTTTACATCTCCATCCCCGCCTCTTACCTCCCATCCCTCTTATGCCCCCATTATCACGCCTCTTGCTCTCCTTTCACCCCTCTTACCCCCTCCCTTATACCCTCACTCCTCCCTCCTCAGCCCTATTACCTCTCATATCCCCTCATTATCCCTCTGAACCCTCGTTCACCTCTCTTATTCCGCCCCCCTTACCCCGCTTTCACTCCCCCCTTATCCCGTCGCCGCGCTGACAGCGCCTCCTGCCTCCCGCAGGCATCGGGAGCTGCTGAAGGAGAAGCGGCGGCGGCACCAGGAGCTGTTCACAGAGCAGAAGGTAAAGCTCCCCGCCCCCGGCCCCGGGCGGGCAGTCGGTGTCTCTGCCCGCTGACTCCCCTCTCCCCCGCAGAAGCGGAGGCTGCTGCCCGAGGCCGTGCTGCAGGAGCTGCAGGATCTGGCCACTGCTGCACCGCCCGAACGGTGAGGGGGGAGAGCGGAGGTGGGAGGGGGTTCTCAGGTGGCTCAGTGGGTGCTGCTCGCACCCCCACCTGTGGGGCGGCCTCTTGGAGTCCTGGCGCTGGGAGGCTGGACTGGAAAGGGGAGTAAATGAAGAGAGCATGAGTTGGAAAAGTAACCTCTTGCCTTCTCTTTGCTCTGCAGAGCCGCTGAGCAGGCTACAGTAGATGACCCAGGTATGCTACAGCTCCCTTAGCAAGTGTGGTGTGCTTCTGATACCACGGGAGTTCATTTCTGCGCCAGAGCTGCAATGGGGAGCACCCTGGTACAGACTCCTTTTGAAAGTTCTAAACGTGGACAGTCTGCCTTTTTCCAAGGAAAAATCTGAAGTCACAGTTAATCTAATTCTTATGCCTGTTATAGAAGTTGCTTGCTATGCAGTGATTTCAGTTAAAGTATTCTGAAGTGTTTAAGGTAATGATAGGCAGATGTTACAGCAGAAAAAGCAAACATTACCAAAGGTGGATTAATATTTAGCACCTAAGTTATAAAGGCTATTCCTGGGTAGTTGTTAAATCTTGATACTTGATGTATCAAACTACAACTTAGTAGCATCTGTAAAACATTAAGTAACTTTTTTTTCAAATTCAGAACTACAAAATCAAGAGTCTAAAGTGTTTACCACTGCTGTTTTCTCTTCATCTGTCCTTCAGAGTACTTCACAAAAAACAGTTAAACAATTCCGTCATCTGTAACTCACATCATTATTTTGCTGGATGGTGTAACTGCTACTTCCCTTTATTTAAAAGAGATCTATTGACATAGCAAAGAGAGGAGCTGAGAACAAAGCAAGACTGAAGCTGAGGCTGGACTCCCATTTGTGGGTGACCTGTAGCTGTTGTGTCAAACTGAATTTTTGTCCTGTAAAGAATTCCTTTGTTGCTGCCAAGGAAAAGTGGCTAGCAGTACTTAAGAGTTGCTCCTGAGGCATGTTTCTTCCCCTTTGTCTCACACCTCTTTTTACTACTCAGTGCTTCTGAAAAATGCAATTTTGTTTTCAAGTTACCTTAGGTGAAGAAGATGAGGCTGTGAAGCAAAAACAAGATCAGGCCCAAGAGCAAGGCCAAGCAAAAACAGATGAGAAGAAAGGCAAGGGAAGCAAGAGTGCCAGGTAGGGAGCGGAGGAGGAGGTGATCCAGGATCTCTGTCCTCATGTGGCAGCACTGCTTTTGCCTAGTGGAGGGACAGCAGTTCTGTCACTGCATGGTTGTACCCTCCCTGCTCTTCCTCTGATTAAAAGCATAGTTATGTGCTAAAAACACCTTTAATATCTTCTGTTTTAGCTTACTCACATGGAATTATAGAATGGTTTGGGTGGGAAGGGACCAGACTTAAAAGACCATCTAGTTACAACCCCCTTGGGTTGGAAGGGACTCCTTCCAACAGGGACTCCTTCCAGTAGACCAGGTTGCTCAGAGGTCCCTCCAGTCTGGCTTGGAACACCTCCAGGGATGGGACATCCATGTCTTCTCTGGGCAACCTGTTCCTCACCAATCCTCACAGTAAAGAATTTTTTTCCTAATATTTAATCTAAACCTACTCTTTAGTTCAAAGCCATTCCCCTTTGTCTTGTCAGTACATCCCCTTGTAAAAAGTCCCTCCCATCTTTCTTGTAGGCACCCTTCAGGTACCGGAAGGCTGCAGTTAGGCAGCTGTGTGCATATACGTATAAAGAAGTCTGTAATATAAATCATTTTTCTGTATTATGGATCTAGAACTGCTGTGAGATAATGGGGTAGTCATAAGCACAGCAGTACACACAGTGTTATGTGCTGCTCCAGGTGTGGTCTTTGAGCACTGAATTCCTTCATTTCAGTCTTTTTTATTCTTTTTCCTCTTTGGCCCTAGAGAGGAATTGCACTAGTTCAGGACTCCCAAGGAACAACTCAGGACACACAAAGGCATATAACTACAGCTTAAGAGTACTGGTCCCACTTTTTATTTTTTTTTTAATCCTGCCACCATGCTCATCTAACCATCAGAAACCAGCATCAGCTGCTGTTGTACTCAAGTAGCAAAGCTTGACATTAGTGTGTCTGTTCTGGGTTCTGTAACCATGCTACAGGGATTTACATCTGTCTTTTTAACTAGGTCAAAAGGAAACTACATGGCTGTGTGCTTAAAAGATCAGAGCTTAACAGGCCCCCACCAACAGCTTGCCAAAGATTTTCTAAATGCTCAGCTCTATGGACCACATACCAACCGGGTACAAGGTAAGCAGTTTTGCTTCAGGAATCTGCATCTACTCTTGTCTGGCTTAAATTTGGTCATTAACACTTATCTCCATTTCAGCAAATGAATTTTTTTCCCTTGCAAACAAGAAAGACCCAGTTAAAAAAGCTGCAGTTCAGTTTGTGGACAAATCTTGGGGTGAGTATAAAAAGTCAAAGTCGGTACTCCTTTATGTGTATGTGGTTAAAAGCACACTTGAATAATGCCAGCTTTCCCGTGTTAGAGGGCTGTGGCTTGTGACCCTGTAACTCAAAGAACCTGATAGTAAAGGAAGAGTAGGGCACTACATACTCAGTGGGTGTTGTGAGCACACCCCTGGAGAGCGGGTACAACTTGAAAAAAATTACCTCATTTCTGGTACATTAAGAAACCAGGTATGGGGCTGCAGTCATGGTTGCTGGGTGAAATAAATACTTTAGGAACTGTTGTTTCAGCCTCCAGCCTCTGAGCTGATGGAAGGCAGTTCAGATCTGTGTAAAACTTAAGAAGCAGAGCTGCCAAATTCCCAGCCCTTCTCAGCAAGCACAGGGAAATAGCACCTAATGGGGACAGGCTTGTACCTACACAGTCTGCAAGGCCCACAAACACCAGAGGCAAACGTTGTGATCCATAGCACACACAGGGTTTGCATTTCAGTTGTGCTCCATCACTGAAAGGTCCACTACATCCACCACCCCTTCTGGGACGGGTGGTGCAAGCTGGTACGTTTGGCCAGTGGAAGGCACCTGGTGTATGTAAAATACCACAGGAAGTGCATCAGTGTTCCACTTGTTCTGTTCTGAAATGCTGCAGCAGTCAATGCTGCTTTTCTAGGAGAGAGGCAACTAACTAAGAGCTTTTTTTTTTTTTTAAGGACAAGAAAAAAAGGAAAAAGCGGCAAAATTTAAGAAACGTTGGCTCGCAACACAGCTTAAAAATTGTGTCTGAAGACAGCTTTCTGAGAAGATGCTGTTAAAAGACTTCTACTGAAAGTTAATCTCTCGCACAACTGTGTTTTTTCCCCACTTCCATCATAATGTACTTTCAACTCGATCTACCAGAAAGCACTGACCTTCACCAAGCCGTGCCTGATTGGGTTTCCCTGTTCTCTTCCCTCCCCTTTTCAGAAGTTCTTGGGGAAGCTACAAAGCAGCCAGGCGAACAGCTGGTGTTATTACCAGGTTTGTTGAGCTGCCTCCATGAGGCAATGCCTTTGCAGAGAATAAAGACAAGCCATGTTGTAGCTACTGTTGCGGATGCCGCATTTCTTCTACTAGTTGATTATTCCTGCTTCTTCAGTTACTTCCCTCTCTACAGATAGGCCTTACTGTAACAACAGAATCATTAAGTCAGCTCACAGAACAGAACACTTACCTCAATCCTGATGATTATTTTCAAGCACTAAGAGATTTTCCCTAACTGCAAGGAGTACTGAGTAAGATTCTATCAGTGCTTGGACTTAGGCCTGCTAGCTAGACTTACTCAGGGGCAAGAACATGGCAAGCCTTTCACTTCTGACAGCCCAGCTGCTGCAGGGAAATGGCATCCCTGGCTCTCCACACTAGTTCTAGGATAGAACTCTAGAACTAAGACAATGTAGCATACAAGTCCATGCTACCATGTATGTAGAAGTAAGTTTTTAATGGCTGGTTAAGTATGATATCACTACATTTTATTGCAATATAGTACTATTTAAGCACTTTTAAAAATGCAAGGTGTACAAAGATTAAATTAAGACTGTAAATTGACTAAATATTTGGTTTTTATATAAATAGGTCATAACCACACTGTGTTGACATGTAATACTGTTATAATACAACAGTTAAACTGGTGAGCCTACACAACAGAAGCTGTCTGTAGTTAAACAGGGAAACAAAGTTGAAAAGACCATGTTAAAACAAAAAACTACTAAGATCAACAAGTTGGGATTGTAAGTAGCAACAAACATATTCACTCAGCTCCTGAGTAATTCAAGTTTTACAGTACACATTAAAAAATATCATTTCTTCCCATCAACACTATATATCCAAACCATTTGCATTTTGCAAATTACACTGATTGAACTATGTAACAATGGGGGTGGAGGTTGGCAAGTCATCCTGCTTGACATTTACATCACCCACATGCTAATACATCCATGTTTTTTATTCTTCCGTCCCACCACAAGGTAGCAGGATTTTTGGTTTGTTTTGGACAATCGTTTAAAGGATTGGTACTTGTCAATTTGGATGTCTGACGTTACCAGTGATATTTTCAAACTCTTAGTTGTCTAAGAGGTTTAAAGATGGAAGTTTTCTCCTAACACTAAGTTAGAAATCATTTGCATCATGCTGTAAACTAGGAAGCAACATAAAGCGACAGACTTGTCCTTAGTACATAATTAAAATTCCAAATTCCAGTCAGCAGAGCTGGTCTACTTTCCATGTTGAATATGCCACATCTTTCAAATGCATAGCTAGTGTAGGTAGTCTTCCACTGTGGCAAATGCACAGGATCCAATTCCTGACCGAGCCATCAATCCTAGACACTGTGACGCCTGTCCCATGGCTAGGGCAAGCGGTGGTTGCTTTGGCAGATTGTGAGTCTCTGAAAAAAAATCACAGTAGCAGTTAAAAATACCTGATTAATTTCATAGCCGTGCAATAAAAACTTTAAGCTTGCTTAAAACTCTTCATTTCAAAATTCCTCTGTTTACTTGCAGTTTGCTCTTAGAGCAGGATCAACAAAGTGACATTTTCAAATTCCCTGCAGAGCACCATTGCTGAACAGCCCACTTTTGGTCTCAAGAGTAACAGACAAAAACCTTTTACATTCAAGTGCCCCTCAACACTACCCCTCTCTTTTCCTCAAAGAGTATATCCCAGCATTGCTATCCTTCACTACTCAGCCAGCACCAAGCCCTGTGCATGACATAGGGTGAGCAGCAGGGGGTGCCTGGGTGGGATGAGAGGGAGGCAGTCCCAACCACATGTGGCAGCCACCAGGCCATCCTTACCTAGTATTGCACTATTAAGTACAGAGCACACTGGTTCTCTTTGTATTGGGTCAAGCTGATTTCCAACAGGGCTGCTCCAGGGATCGGAATATGCAAGTAAACTGAATGCATCCTGCAGGAAGATAAGTTGTATTACATCTCACAGCTACATACTACTAGTGAAAACAAGGACTACTTTCTTCACCTATTTTGATTCAGGGTCACAAAGGTGGCTGTCAGTATCCATTAATACAAAAGGATAAAAAGAAATTGTGACAGGACTTGTTCCCTTTGGAGCAATCCATTGTCTTTCCCAACAGCAAGGCAAAAGGTAGCAGTATTTTAGTAAGTCATTAAAAGTAAGAGAAACAAACTGATAACAGCATGCAGTCTTTGGCAGGGGAATTCTTTTCCCGAGCAGTCTGAATCAAGGTAAACTAATTAACATGCAGAGTGCTATAAGGAGAGCACACTTTGGGCATCTCTACCATCCTCTTGTGGTTCATTTATCATTAGTGACAAAAACAGCACTTTAAGAGGCCAAGTTACATGGTTAGAAATGAGAGAAAGTAAAGTGCTAACCTAATTTCTGAGTTTATTACATTACAAAATTATCTTCCCTGTGCATGTGCTACACAGACGAGACATAGCTACACTACGGCTCACCAGAATACTGTTCACACACACAAAAAAATATGGCAGAAGTAAAAGCAGAACAGTATTCCAGTGCCATATGCTGTGGGAAGGTCCTGCTGGGCAGCCCAATTTTTCACCTTGTCACTACAGTTTTGAGATTAAACATACCTTGAGCATTTTCTTATTCACCGTGTTTTTGCCACATTCTCGTCTTAGTTGCTCACTCATTGCTTGTAATTCTCTTCCAAAATGGATCATCCTTTCAATGGCCGCTTGGCTGCCACCACAGAGCTGACGTCTCAACTGACTTGAATCTACTTCTGCAAAAGCGATATCGTCATCATCACCACTAATATTGCTAATGGTAACAACCTATGGATCTAGAGAATCTGCACTGATTTCACTCAAAAGACAGCTGCCTTTTCAGAGAGACCTTGGCACCACGTACTCCTGTATTGAGCGCTGCTGAATTGCTCCTTTATAAACATTTAAGAAACTTCATTAACTAATGGCAAAAGCTGTTGACATGTGCTGTTTATCATGCAACAGCTAATTTAAAACTAAACTATAAACCAAATTTTACTCTGAAATTTTATGGGAGTTTAAAAAACGGGTCCACATAGTTCTACTTTTTCAAGTTGCATTGCACTTCTAAAGATATGCCAAATCAGAAACTGCTAAAAGAGGGTAAAAACCACTGAACTTCCTGAACAGTCGTAATGGATTCTGCTACTAGATGATCATTTAGACTGTTCATGCTCCTTGTAGAATGTATTATGTTAATAATCTGGACATTTCAGGCTTCTTCTGTCATCAGGTAGAACACTACAACTGACTTCTTTACTGCTACAATATTCCCCAATACTAGTGATTTTAGAAGATATTGATGCAACTTATGAATAGTGAATCAACTCTTGGCTTTTCTGGAATTTCTACCTTTTTAAAATTTACAACTAAAGCAACATATTAAAAAAAGGCATTTATCCATTCTTTGCATTTTTTCATCACTGGAATCAAATTTCAAATGAGCATTTTGATGTACATTTCAATTACAAAACCATTCTTCTTTCTGACTTTAACACTGCTATCTAGTGGTGTATTTTGACCACTATTTCAAACATAGATTTTTAACTAGCCACTTTTCCCCTCCCCCTCTCTTAGATCCTGCCTACTGAACATTATATACACAGCACTAAAGAGAATGTATAAATATTTCAAAAAGTGAAAACCAACCAAATTCGGACTGGGGAGGAGTAAACAGGGGGAAGTGTAGGTGGAGGAGCCACCTTTCTTTTTTGCAAAGGTGAAGCACCCACAAGCCTTCAAGTAGTGGTATTTGTCACTAGCAGCAGCCTAACACCTTGGATATCACTTTGCAAAGGCAAAAAACATTACAAAAAATGCAAACAACTCTGGGCCCTGTGCAGCTGCTGCACACCTGCAATAGCAAGTCTCTGTGGAAAGGGCTGCAAGAGAGTAAAGAAGTGTTTTGGCTGTTCTGTCACAGAAATGAGGCCTTGTTACTATCCAGTTTCAGAGCATAATGCAGGGAGCACTGTTTGGAAATTTGCATCTTCCCCCTCCAGGGCTGTAACAGAACTACATTTGGTGTTCAGTGGTTACCTGGTATTTACCACAAAGCTACAGGATCAGCAGCAGCACTTGCCTCCAGAACTGTGAGGTGGTCACAGACTTCCAAAAGCACTGCTTCATTCTGGAAGTTTCACATTTCATTTCAACTACCTATTAATTCACGTGTGGTTAAATCAATTGTTTGAGAACCTAGTTCTGCAGCTGCATAAGGGGCAATCAGAGGGGATTTAAATATTCATTTGTCACTAACGTCAACATGTATGAGTATAAAGCAGGTTACGTAAAACAAAGTTAATTTTTAGACCACAATTATACAAACCAGTATTTTTTTGGTGGAAAACATGAGAAGTTATCTTAATTTTTTCTTTCATTTCGCAAGTACAGCTCTTTTTTTGAGCACTAAATATTAGCACTTTGCATTCTTCAATGTAAGAGATTTAGAATTTCTAAGCTTACTGTGAAGCACAAAGATGCCATGAAAACCATGAATGGGAAGAGGGAGAAGCAATCAGCCAATCCAAACTCAGGGGTGCTACACAACAGGGTGCTTCTTCTCAAAGGTACTTCCTTAGAAATTGATGCTAGTTTCAACAGCCATGAGTTACCTATTTTCCCTGTTCTCACACTCATAACTCAGTGGTTATAAGATTTACATCTAGTAACAGCAAAACAAACAAACGAACAAAAAAAGATTTGAGCTAATAACCCTAATTTTCAAGTTGTGAAGCATTGCAAGTAAAAACATAACCTTGTTGCCATCACTTAATAAAAATGTAAGAAATATCACTGCAGACCCATTTCTGTGTCACATTCTTCCATTTCGTGATCATGTTTAGAACTACCATTTAGGAAGCCATTGGATGAAGTCTCAGCAACCCCATTGGAGTAGTGATCTGTTTCCATGTCTACATCATTGCTGAAAAGACAGTAATAAATACAAGTTTTACTCATATTTAAGTACTTAGGTTATTTTCACAACTTCATCACAGTACTCTATTATCTTGGCTCCTGAAAAGCTGCTGTTAAACATTACCAAGTTAGGCCACGTTAGGTTTCTTCCATAGCAACTGGGGACACCACAGCACTATGGAAAACTTAAGGCTGTCTCAACTAACATTAGCATTCAGTAAAATAGTATTTTCAGATGCTGAAAAATTAAATATGCTCCTATTATTCAAGACTAAGGAGAGTAACAATTTCTAAATACACACCAAAAAATTCATACCTTGTCTGTGTATCTGTACATACACAGAACTGGAGAAAATTCCCACTTTTTTTTTAACATAGCTAAGTCCATATAGAGCCAACTTTGAAAATATCATATTTAGGTAATTAATTCTTTCAAGAATGCCTTGACCTCTTACTCTCAGTGGAACAGGGGAAAAAAAAAACAAAAAAAGAAAAGACAAAAGCAAATGCTGAGTAAACCAAAACATTGAAGAGATAATTGGAGGCAAATTCAGAGCCTTCAACTCCTCACCACACTTTGCCAGCAGCAGCTCACAGGAGTACTTTTGGAAAATGCCAGCATGGCTTTGGGGACTGAGCTTGGCTGACAGCTGCATCCTAGCCTGTTCTATTTTGTCATGGAGAATAACAACCTAAAACTTCTGTCAAGAACAAATATATTCAATTTAGAAGTTTAATATCTTGCTTCTAAGCAAGGAAAAAACACTCAAGTTTGCTTTGAGGAAGGAAACCAAAAGGCCTCTCCAACTGAGCAAGAGCACAGCCAAAGAACTGTCTTCCTCCTGTGAAAAATCTACAGGTTGCCTGGACGCTGCCAGGCTTTTTGGCACAGGCAATTGCTGATGCAGACAGAAATCATTAAGTTAAAAAATAAATTGTTACTATTACTTTTTCACACTGATTATCACTATCCAATTGAAATACTTTTGGTTATCACCACTGCATCATTACACCCTAAACGGTGGCTTTGGGAATCCATTTTGGACAACACAGGCAAGTACTCTTGCATTTCGTATCAAACTAGGTTGTGTTGCATCCATGCAACCCGAGCTTAATATTTACTGGTTATGAATAACCATATTAACCCCGGTTAATAAATTTATTTTCGTTCTCTGAATTGAATGTGTTTGCACAAGTGACAGTGATTGGAGTAGGCAAATAATCCTGGTGTATATAATCAAAAGGAGTCCGCATTTCACATGCATCTCAATCATGTTTACTTTGCAGATATTGCCACAAATGGAGAGTATCTGGAAAACTTTTCACTACCCACATGCAATGATCTCAAATCAGTGCCAGTGGCTTAAATTCAAATTCCAAGTGTCAAAATGCTAGTTAACCTTCACTTTACAACTTCAAAATTGACCATAAAATATCGTAATATAAGCAAGGCAATTTATTTTTGTCCATTGCATGTCCTTACCCCAACAGGAGAAACAGTCTATTGACCTTTAGTCATTAAAATGCCACCAAAGCACTCCAGAGTGATCACAAGCTATTGGCCCCTTATACTTTGTGTTTCAACTGTCATTGGCAAAAGAAAAAAATTCACATAAAATGCCACTGAAAACTCTTCTCTGCAATGCAAGCACATGGACAACACAAGCCTTAATGTAAGTTAGAAGCATCTGAAGTTTATTTACCTGGAATAGCTGTTAACCTGCTGTGATCTTGATACATTTATGTTGTTGAGCTCTGGTACATTCAAGCTGGTAGTTGTGTGTTTACTGTGACAGTAAGACTGATGCGCTTTATTCGATATTACTCCATTACTGCAACTACTTTCAAACCCTGAAAGAAAGTTGTAACAATTATAACCCTCTATAACACAATAACAGACTTATTGGTAAGTACCAATTTATAAATGTGAAGTACGTACAGTGTGATTGTTCCTGGTCAGTAAACACTAGATTTGCCAAAGAAACCCAAATACTTCACCTCCATGTTTCAGTTACTTAAATCTTTAAATTTTCTACAGTGAAGAAGTTAAGCATTATTTAACAAGCATTAACACAGACATGAGAATGCTTTTCAGTTGTACTAATACACCAATAAAACAGAAAACCATACCAATGTAGAATTGTCTTTTTAGAACTGATGCACTAGCTGAAAGATCTGAAAATCTTTTCTAGGCTACTGTAACCATCATGAATGGAAGCAAACATGCACCTTACTAATTGTAATCATGTAACTATTTTGATAAATGCGCAGTAGAAGTCAGTGCTGATATCTTACATGTTGCTATACAACCTCTCTCCTTCCCCATATAATTATTTTAATTGTTAACATTGTGCTTTTCTAAATAAAATTACACCATGCTGTGAAATTACAATGTTTGGCTAAAATCTGTTCTGACCAGGAACAATCA